>JAXDDX010000111.1:662500-797500 GCA_034670405.1 Hoplostethus atlanticus | reverse complement strand
GGCCGAGTCGTCGTGGACATAGTGTAATATTGGATCACTACAGATCACTATGGATCACTATGGATCACTATGGATCACTATGGATCACTGGCAATAGGAGCGCTGGATCCCATCAAAGGAACATCCTGCTCTTGTCAACAAATCATTTCAAAAGAAGTCCTTGGGCATTTGACATGGACTTGAAAGCTTGGAAGTTTGGTCGTGTTTGCTGTTTCCTGTTTTCAAAGACTTTCATGTTGCAGCCATTCACGCGCACACACACACACACACACAGAGACACACACACACACACACACACACACAGAGACACACACACACACACACACACACACACGGGCCCGTCTTCATTTCATAGTGAAGTCAACCTTCTGAAGGACTGCTGTGGCTTATCGATTTTGTTCTAAATGCAGAGAACTTCTCCTCTGAAGATGAAACATGAGAGGGAGGCGGCGCGCGATTCATGTAAAATGCCACCATCAGTAATGCATTCTGGGACTTATTACCCAAACAGAGCTGCAGGGAAACGCTGGTGTTGATGGATTATCTGTTCGGCTACCAGATGTGTTCAGTCAGGCTGCTGTTAAACATCGTCTCACCAGGTCCTGGTTACTTTCTTTACTCTACTAGTTCATCTCAGACTAACTAGTTTCAACTCAACTTTACTCCCTAACTTTGGATACCAGCTGGTTTCCTGTCTTGGTGTTTTAGATCCTAAAACCACATTCAGGAGAAATCGAGGGACCGGAACACATTTGGTAGCCAGACAGATACAAATCCACCGACAGCAGGAAGAGCAGGAAACCCACTGGAACCCACTGGAACCCACTGGAACTCACTGGAACTCACTGGAACTCACTGGAACCCACCGGAACCCACCGGAACCCACTGGAACCTACTGGAACCAACTCAACACAGTTACACTTCACCGGAGAGCGAAGCGTCCTGCTGCATTGTCTCCTCACCTCATCTGAATAACAGAGTCTGAACTGAACCAGAGGCCACGCCCCCTCACTGTCACACCCAGGGATTTACACACACACACACACACACACACACACACACAAACACAGAAACACACAGGCAGTATTTCATTGCTGTGTTTGCTGCTCAGATGGCTGCCTGCCTGATTTCCTTGAGGGTTTTTAATTTCTCCCTTCCACACACACACACACACACACACACACACACACACACACACACACACACACACACACACACACACAATCAATCCCCTTAGCACTTGCTCAGACCTCATGCAGAGCATCTGTCTCGCCCGTCTGTGTTGTTCTGCCAACTGTTCCGGTGGCGAGGTGGTGGTGGTCGTGCTACTACAAATACCGCTCCACTGCAACGCGACGCCCATCACAACCGTTCCACGACGCCCCGAAACTCCTCGCCGGCGCCTCCCAGAGGAAAACATCTGCATCGGATTCCTGTATGCCAAATGTTTTGGAAATGTGCGAGGGGGCGCTCAGCGTGGCGTTCAGGGACCTCAGGGGGAAGGAAACTTTATTTTTTCAATGACAGAATTTGAATCCATTCATCGACCAAGGGGTCCGCCGTATGTTAGCGAACAGCTGCTAGTTCATCTTAAAGCCTCAAAGGCGGCAGGGTTAGGCCATCAGCTACAGGCTGTAATATGTACAGAGGTAATCTGAGGAAACCGAATGCTGAAAGTCAAGGTGAGGAAACGCCTCGCGAGACTAACAACAGGAACTACTTGTTCTAGAAAATAAAGGTAAAAAAAATAAAGGTAAATAAAGGAGGTGAGCTAGCTCCTCCCCCTCCTCTGCTCTCTGTCCACCACAAGCCGAAGAGCTGCTCTTTGAATAAACATGAAATCCTAAATGTTTCATCCCTGGTTGGCCGTTGCAGCGTTTCCACGGCAACGCAGGGATGCTGAAAATCTTTAGCATGAAAATCAATTTTGCATGTTTTCATTTGGGCTCAGGAGACTCACACATCTCATAGTTTATCTTGCTTTTCTTGTAGTGAAGTTACATTAGAAAAAGTGAAAAAAGGCTTTTAGTCCCGTGCAGAGACGTGAGTGTGTTCATTTTTAGCGCGAGTGGCCACAGTGGGAATCGAACCCCCGACCCAGTGGCAACGTTAAGACGAGATGAAACTTTAATGATCCGAGGAGGGAAACTGGTACGGTGTTGTGAGGGGAAAAGGTCCCAGTGAGTCCAGACACAAAAACAGAATAAAACAAGAACAAAGCATGAAGGGGTTTCAAACAGAACGTGTCAAGAATCATATCAGGTAGAAACGTAGGATTGAACACAGGGATCAGACCCCCAACCCTGGCAGTGTTTGGCTCCGCCCATTGAGCTGCTCAGGACCCCATCTGGAGGAGTGCTAGATCTGGTCAGTGTCTGAACTCTGTCCTCTAATGACGGGCTGGACGCCCTGAGGGCTGCCAATTAGCGCCCCTGCCTTTCCTCCTCCTCTGTAATTGTGACTAATTTGTCCGGTTTGTGGGTTTTCTCGAGGACGAGCATCTCCAGCAGCCCCGGGGGGCCGGCAGGCCCGGCTCATTTGGCTCCATCAGACGTTGGACTAATCTTTACCTGGGAAACGGCGAGCGTCGCAAAAGATGAACGCTTTGATGTTTTATTCATCCTCGCAGCGGTCGGGACGGATCAGGACAGTCAGGGCCGGTTTGAGATACGGTGGGCGAACGGTGCCTGAAAGTGACTCCTGTCAACACTGTCAACCGGTCCTTGTTTGCGAGCGCAGGAGAGACCCGGCTGCCATTAATCTTTTTGTCTCTGATGCCGAGGTAGAGGAGGAAGTAATTGATCTCCGGAGGAAGCGGGGAGGACAGCGCTGAGCGCTGGGGTTTTCAACCGCGACCTGATTGCTCTCTGAGACGGAGCTTCCCACACCGAGGCTTAGCGCCCAGAGCCGGTTCACCTGAAGCCAAAGCCCCGTGGAATAACCTGGGAGACGAGGAATTAGACGGCTAGCACCGCGCATTACACAGCTCAGTGCATTTATTAAGTAGCATTGGATGAGAAGTGCCATAACAGACGATACTTCATCTGCACCGCACATATAAGAAGATAGTCTGAATATTATAGTTTGTTGAGGAACAACAGACACTCCGTGGTTTCTGGGGTTAAGGTTGAGGCTCTGGGTGTGTTGAGGGAAAGCCGTCTCTTTTATTGGTTTGTCTCATCATAAGTAATAAAGACATTTCCCTCTAAATCTCTGATCTCTATAACAGTGATCAGCCTCTACCAGGTCATGTCAGGTCTTTCCTGGGAGAAACCCTCTGGAGACAGGAAGTGATGCGTTTTACGTTTCAACAGAAGAAGAACTGGGTAGTTAGCATGAGCAGCGATAGCTACCATGGCTGAACAGACAAAGAAAAGAGCGCCACCTACAGGAACTCAACCTCCATCAACAGAAAATCCAAGGAGAAAGACGTCACAGTACTGGACACACTGTTTGATTGACAGGTGATCTCTGGGAAGAGCAGTGAGGAACACCACAGTGAGGAACACCACAGTGAGGAACACCACAGTGAAGAACACCACAGTGAAGAACACCACAGTGAGGAACACTACAGTGAGGAACACCACAGTGAAGAACACCACAGTGAGGAACACCACAGTGAGGGACACCACAGTGAAGAACACTACAGTGAGGAACACCACAGTGAAGAACACTACAGTGAGGAACACCACAGTGAGGAACACTACAGTGAGGAACACCACAGTGAGGGACACCACAGTGAGGAACACCACAGTGAAGAACACCACAGTGAAGAACACCACAGTGAGGGACACCACAGTGAAGAACACCACAGTGAGGAACACCACAGTGAGGAACACTACAGTGAAGAACACCACAGTGAGGAACACCACAGTGAAGAACACCACAGTGAAGAACACCACAGTGAGGAACACCACAGTGAGGAACACTACAGTGAGGAACACCACAGTGAGGGACACCACAGTGAGGAACACCACAGTGAAGAACACCACAGTGAGGGACACCACAGTGAAGAACACCACAGTGAGGAACACCACAGTGAGGAACACTACAGTGAAGAACACCACAGTGAGGAACACCACAGTGAGGAACACCACAGTGAAGAACACCACAGTGAGGAACACCACAGTGAAGAACACCATAGTGAAGAACACCACAGTGAAGAACACCACAGTGAGGAACACCACAGTGAGGAACACTACAGTGAGGAACACCACAGTGAGGGACACCACAGTGAGGAACACCACAGTGAAGAACACCATAGTGAAGAACACCACAGTGAAGAACACCACAGTGAGGAACACCACAGTGAGGAACACCACAGTGAGGAACACCACAGTGAAGAACACCACAGTGAGGAACACCACAGTGAAGAACACCACAGTGAAGAACACCACAGTGAGGAACACCACAGTGAGGCTGGGAGTCAAAGATGGAGGCTGGATGAAGAAACGTTGTTGTGTCTGTAACTAACCTGGTTAAATAAAGGAAGAAGCAGAATGAGACTTCGATTAACACAACACCTTCCTTGACATTACAGTAAGTAACTAAGACCTCAACCAAGATGGCTGCCCCCCCCCCTCCCCCCCCAGACAGCAGGCTGAGTTTATTAGAGCGCTGCTCCGTTTGCCAAGGCTTCCTGTGATCCGTAACTCTTGTGCAGCTGCTGAAATGAGATTGTCTCTTTCTCTACTTAGTGTGCAGACGGTGCCGGTGCAGGAAACGTGTTTAGCTTTGTGCTCAGTGTGGAGAAACTGGTCGATAATGCCGGATTCAACGCCTGTGTGGGTGCATTTGTTCCTCAGGGTTTCCTCTGACCACCCCCGACCTCCCTGACAACACAAACCAAACCAAAACCAAACAGTTCGCTCCTCGGCGGCGTCACAGCCGAGCGGGGCGCCGGTCCAAAACAAGCCCGTAATACCGGCCAGGACGGCGGTGGCCTGGAGGCCTGTTTGAATCCTCAGACCACCTGGAAAAGTCTGGAAAGTGACAGCTACCATCCAAGTGCCCTCGAGCAAGACACCCCAACTGCTCCAGTAGAGCCGATCGGTACTGTACATGGTAGAGCTGCATGTTGTACTGGTACTACTGCAGTACAATTTGAAACAGTACTACAGCAGCATTTTGAAAAACACAGCACTTTCTGAAAATGCACCTTCACTGCTCTCTTTTGCAGTGAAAAGCCATCCATCATGAAATAAAGAGTACACCTTCAAGCATTGAAGTGAGCGCTGGTGAACCTAATCACCAGTCTGTGACAGAGCCGGCTGCCGGCTGGCTGACAGAAGAACAGGAACTAAGACGGCGGCAGCAGACGACGGAGCTCGCGGTGGAATACGGCAGCAGTTCGCCTGCGAATCGATGATGGAGGCGATCCTGCTGATGTAAACGTTCCAGTCTGTCTGGTGAAGGGAAGGAACACGTCGACTCTAGCGAAGCGTCTGTCAGACGTCCATCCAGATCTCCGCAGGGAGTCCAAGTCCAACAGGTGTGATAATTAATCAAGATCCTGAGGACGATTAGAGAAGATTTATTGAAGGTTTCAATAAACACGTCAAGACGTGACCAACACAAACCGGCTCCACCATGTGATAATCTTCCCCGTCCGTTCAAATGTTGTTTTTTCATCTCAAAGTTCATGTTTGGTTTCATAATTCATTCTCTGGTATCAGTGATTTACCTCGGTACTGGTATGGTATCGTTTTGGGTCGGAATCAAAGTCTCAAAGCAACACAGGATCCATCGAGTTCACTGGCAGTGCTTCCAGCTGGAGGAAGAATACTCAATACTGTGAAGTGAAACTTCCTGTGGCCTTCAGACCTGCTAATGAAAACATGGACCTGCTGTTTGTTATTGATATCTAAAGTGATTGATATCTGTATAATGCTCCTCTACTGCCGACATCTCATATTTCTAGTATATTTGGTTCACATTCTCCATTCATGGACTCTCTGCCTCAGTAGGTTTTACTGCTGTAGTAACTTCTCATTCATGTGTTTCTACTGAACAACTTCTAGTGTTGAACTCAGTCAGTTTAAACTCTGTTAGTCATATATTTATATATTTATATATATTTACATCCCGTTTCTCTTCACTGTGTCTATTATTACTGTTTGCTGCTGCAGCGACACGATTTCCCCTCAGGAATCATTAAAGTTTCATCTTATTTTATCTCGTCTTCAAAACAAGAGGAAGAGGAACAAAATGTACTCAAGTAAAAGTACCACTACTTAACTGAAGTAGAGGTAAAAGTACTGGTGTGAAACAGTACACAGCAGCTTCCATGCAGTTTGAACAAGACTGAACTAAAAACGTGACAGAATAAATGAAAAGAAATGAAGAATAGACTCAAACTAAATACAGAGTAAAGTGCATAAATAAAGTAAAGCATGAATAACACAATTCAGTCAACACCAGGCATTGTGGGAACTTGGCCAATGAGGGGGAGGGGGGCGGGGCTAACAATACACTTCCTGTTCCCATGTAGGGTCCTTTTGTAATTAATGCATTTCTGTGTTCTGTGAAATTATTAGATCACTGGATCACTGGATCCCTGGATCACTGGATCACCGGATCACTGGATCCCTGGATCTGTACGAGGGCAATATTTTACAATTCATTACTTTCTGATTTAGCAAAGTAAAAGTTTGTGCTGAAGGTGTTCAAACCGTTCCACTAGTTTGATTCTCCCAGAATCATCAGGAGGTGATTTAGATCCTAAAGGATCAGAAGTGACCAGACGCCCTCAGGAGGACCGGGTCTAACCAAAACCACCAAGCTCTTTTCAGGGGGAGGTGGGGAGGAAGAGGAGGAGGGAGATGAAGAGGGGGAGGAGGAGGGGGGAGTAGGAGGGGGGGGTGAGGAGGAGGGGGACTGAGAGGAGGGGGAGGTAGAGGAGTCGGGGGGGGGGGGGGCTTGACGTGATGAAAGATTTAAGTGCTCGGGGAATTCAAAGGCTGAGTGACCTCAGGCCTTTCAGTCTGGAAGCTCCATACAGAGAGAGAGAGAGTGTGTGTGTGTGTGTGTGTGTGTGTGTGTGTGTGTGTGTGTGTGTGTGTGTGTGTGTGTTGTGTGTGTACAAGACAGGCAGAGAGAAGCACAGAGAGGAACATGACTTGACTTCTGACGCCTGTTAACTGTGAGAAAAGATAGAAAATGAAACAGATTTAGAAACAGCTGCAAACAGACAGACAGACAGACAGAGAGAGAGACAGATAGACAGAGAGACAGACAGATAGAGAGAGAGAGAGAGAGAGAGAGAGAGACAGACAGACAGACAGACAGAGAGAGAGACCGACAGACAGAGAGAGACAGACAGACAGAGAGAGAGAGATAGAGACAGACAGACAGACAGAGAGACAGACAGACAGACAGATAAACAGACAGACAGACAGACAGAGAGACAGACAGACAGAGTTGGTTCGCAGTGTTGTGATGTGTGCTGAGCTCCCTGGTTGCTCCCTGTGAAGTTCTCTTTCCTCTTGCCCCTCCCCCTCCACAGGGAGCTCAGAGGTCAGAGGTCAGGGGTCAGCTAGGGGTCAGTGTCTTGCTCACGGTCACTTCAGCAAGATGACACAGGGCCTGAACCCACTGAGCAGCTTCACATTGATCTGCTGCTCAAACGACTCTAAATGGTTTATAGTGTTTAAAATAATGTGAAATACTGTAAACTATACAAAACACTGTAAACAATATGAAATACTGTAAACAACATGAAATACTGTAAACAATATGAAATACTGTAAACAACATGAAATACTGTAAACAACATGAAATACTGTAAACATGTAGAAATGGAAAACGCTGCTCAGTCTTGATCTCCAGGACAGAAACGCTTTGCTGTTTCTAAAACAGAACTTCTCTATTATTGATGATGCATGAATATTGTAAGAAAGCAGGAGTAGATTTTAGTAGATTAAAGTAGATTTTAGTAGATCTTTAGATTTTAGTAGTATGCATTTCATACTCACTGCTCGTAATCTTGCTGGTACTGAAACGTATTCTACTGACTGCTAGAAAGAAGCCCTTGCTCTTTGATTCTGATTGGCTGACACCAAAACCTGACGGTTACCGTTGATGGTTTAGATCATGAAACATTTTCTGATGTCAGACTGGAAATATCTCAACGTGACGACACGTCGTCTACGATTGGAGGAAGAACAAAACACCAGACAACCAGATGGACCAGGAACACAACGGACACCACCAGTAGATGTTTTAACAGTTAAAGTGTTTAGGGAGGATTTTCCTTATGAGTTGTCTTAACAACCAAGGAGTCTTTTCTCTCTTCAGTCAGTTATCTGAACCACCTTCTACCTCACTACCTTCCATCTCACCACCTCACCACCTCACCACCTCACTACCTTCCACCTCACTACCTTCTACCTCACTACCTTCTACCTCACTACCTTACACCTCACTACCTTCTACCTCACCACCTTCCATCTCACCACCTCAACACTTCACTACCTTCTACCTCACTACCTTCCACCTCACTACCTTCCATCTCACCACCTCACCACCTTCTACCTCACTACCTTCTACCTCACTACCTTCCACCTCACTACCTTCTACCTCACCACCTTCCACCTCACCACCTCACCACTTCACTACCTTCTACCTCACTACCTTCCACCTCACTACCTTCTACCTCACTACCTTCCACCTCACTACCTTCTACCTCACCACTTCACCACCTTCCACCTCACTACCTTCTACCTCACTACCTTCTACCTCACCACCTCACCACTTCACTACCTTCTACCTCACTACCTTCCACCTCACTACCTTCTACCTCACTACCTTCTACCTCACTACCTTCCACCTCGCTACCTTCTACCTCACTACCTTCTACCTCACTACCTTCCACCTCACTACCTTCTAACTCACCACCTCACCACTTCACTACCTTCTACCTCACTACCTTCTACCTCACTACCTTCCACCTCACTACCTTCTACCTCACTACCTTCCACCTCACTACCTTCTACCTCACCACCTCACCACTTCACCACCTTCTACCTCACTACCTTCTACCTCACTACCTTCCACCTCACTACCTTCCACCTCACTACCTTCTACCACACTACCTTCCACCTCACTACCTTCTACCTCACCACCTCACCACTTCACCACCTTCCACCTCACCACCTCACCACTTCACTACCTTCTACCTCACTACCTTCTACCTCACCACTTCAGCACCTTCTACCTCACTACCTTCCACCTCACTACCTTCTACCACACCACCTCACCACTTCACTACCTTCTACCTCACTACCTTCTACCTCACTACCTTCCACCTCACTACCTTCTAACTCACCACCTCACCACTTCACTACCTTCTACCTCACTACCTTCTACCTCACTACCTTCTACCTCACTACCTTCCACCTCACTACCTTCTACCTCACCACCTCACCACTTCACCACCTTCTACCTCACTACCTTCTACCTCACTACCTTCCACCTCACTACCTTCTACCACACTACCTTCCACCTCACTACCTTCTACCTCACCACCTCACCACTTCACCACCTTCCACCTCACCACCTCACCACTTCACTACCTTCCACCTCACTACCTTCCACCTCACTACCTTCTACCTCACTACCTTCCACCTCACTACCTTCTACCTCACCCCTTCACCACCTTCCACCTCACCACCTTCTATCTCACCACTTCACCACCTAACCACCTCCCACCCCACCACCTCACCACCAGTGGCCAACAGACTACAGTGTTGCCCTGCACTTTTCTCTCCATTACTGTGATGGATTTCTGGCTGGGCTGCTGGCTCTGCTCCTGATGAGTTGCGACCGAGTGGCAGAGAGGGGCTCCAAACCTTTCCCCGTGGATCAGCCAACATCCTCTAATACAACCTGCCCTCCCTTCGCTCCCTTCGCTCCCTTCGCTCCCTTAGCTCCCGCGGCGCTTTGCCAGACACATCGACACCGGCACAAAGACAGATGCACTCAGGCCGAAAACAAAACACAAAAAGGCAAAGAGCGAGGCAGAGAGTAGAGCGAGGAAAACCACCGACACTCACAAACGCTGTCGTATTGTGTTTGTGTGGTCGCTGGTTAGCCTGCTCTCTCTTTTGGTGTTTTTTTGTAAAACCCAAAGGGGATCCCAGGGAGGATCCACTGACCACCAACCAAAATCAACTTAAATCCACTTTCACTGCTTTACCAGCCAACTAGAGGTTTAGAAGAGCAGGACTCCAAAGGATGGTTGGTTACCTGGAGAGTAGACTAACTTAGCAGACACTCACTAGTTTACCAGCAAACTAGATGTTTTTAATAGAATGTACTGCAAAGAAAGTCATTTTATCTTGTATTTTATCTTAAAATCTTGTTTTCTTTAAATCGAGTGAAAAAATCTGTCAACAGGGTGAGAAAATTTCATTTGTTTTCAATGAACTATCTAGAAACAAGCAACGATATCTTGGAATAATGCAGATGGCTCCACTAGTATGAGGTGAGATGATCCCGCCTCACTCATTTGTTCATCATCAAACAAGATTGAATAACCCTGTGAGACCAAATGATGGTTGGTTACCCACCGTGTTCCACCTCGACCGTCGACCCAGTCAGTCAGACAAGCCTTAATAGCAAAACTAAAGGAGAATTCCACTCAATTTAAGAATCGCTATATGTTACTATGGTACTCTGGTCCAGGACCGTCCAATCAAAGCCTGTGAACACAAACAACTTCCTCCCAAAGCCAGAAACTACAGAACTAAGACTCTGGAGTGTCATCAAGAGGAAACATCTGGATCTCCATACAGAATGAATTGGGAAAGATGGTGACGTCAATTCAAAGTGCTCTACTGTCAAGTCTGACATTTCCAAAACAACAACAGTTCAATTCACTAAACCTAAAATCCTCAATACTGAAGCTCGAATTTTTGAGTCATCCAGCTGAATTATTCCACTGAAAAGCACAAGCTAACAGAACACCAGGTGTATGTGACTCTCTCTCTCTCTCTCTCTCTCCAGTCAGGATGGTGGTCTCTCCACCTCCAGATTCAGCCCGGTATCGTGCATCTGGGGGCTCTAAAACCAGGAAATGGCATCTTCACCACACTATGAATCAGCCAACCCGTCAGCGCCAGCCGCTTCAATTCCCTCGATCCCCGTAAACCGTCGTGCAATCTGCACAGTTACAGTCCCGTAACTTCACAGTGTATATAACCGCCTCATAGTGACGGGGCGCGCTGCTTCCTGCATGCTGCTCGTGTTTTTGTTGTCTTGAGGCTTTTTATCCATCGCTGAAGTGATGGAAAAAAATCAAGGCGTTTGAAACTTTTGTCTTAAAGAGGCATTTCACCGCTGTGGGGTTTAGTTCATTACATACAGAGTTGCATTGTTTGATTTCATTTGTATTCACCAAACTAAGACTATGAGACTTCTGAATTCAAACATGATACATGGATACGATCATATTACATGGAATAACTACATGTCCTCCGGTTGACGTCACTCATTTACTCTCAAACCAAACGTGTGAGACTGTTTACAGATTCGGGATGTATGTGAGATTATGCCCGCAATAAATCAGCTTTGTTTTTGGGTGAAGTGCCCCTTTAACTGTGGAAAGCTCTTCAAAGAGGCAGTGAAAGCCAGTGAAGAGGAGCTTTTGTCTTCCTCCAGGCGGTTCTCACAGTCCTGGTAGAGGCTGTTTATGGCCTCTCTGCATGTTGTGAGCGTATGGAAGCTGCTGCAAAGGGACACAAACCACAAGCATGCAAAGAGAGCGAAAGCTGTCGCAGCCTCCCGAGGTGCTTGAATTACAACGCTGGAATACAACTGTGCAACGAACTGAACAATAGAAATCATTCAGCTACACTCAAGGAACAATAGATCTAGAAACTTTAATTATAAAACCAATACATTTCCCTTAACATAGCCGTCACAGGTTAAAGCACTACAAGCATGCAGAAGGCCAACAACAGAGGGAGAATGGAATAAACCATTTGAGCATTTACAATTTTTTATTTCATTTGTGTTTTTCTTTCTTCCTGAAACTGAACTTGCTGTCACAATCTGTTGCCCTGTTTTTGGTTCCTCAGTCTTTAACCTCGTCTTCTCCCAATCCAAGCAATCGCATAAATCTCCCAGCCAGCGTGTTAACGGTGTTACAGAGATGGAAAAAATTCTCACCCTGTATTGATTTTGAAGCAGCGTCACGCAACCGATTCGAGCGCCGTTCGATTCGATTTTTACGGCTTCGTTTGACAAGAGGCATCGCTCTCCTCTGGAAGACAAAAGAGATTTAGCTTGTGCTCTCAGATGCACAAGACAGAGAAACCTCCTGCTGCAGCCGGTCGGCTGGAAGAGAAGCTTCTGCTGACTGAGTTACAGCCATAAACAAGCCAGCAGCCGGCGTGATGCAAACAACACACTAAGATGGACGTAAATCCAGTGAAAGGGCAGATGAATCACAGGAAGCGTCTGCAGGGTGACGGGGCCCCGAGATTCAACACATGATGTGTTCAGTTATTAATAAAGGTTAGACCCTTTATTAACCCTTGATTAAATACCGATCAGCCAGTCAGTGTATTGATGGTCCTCCTCACCACAGCTACATGAAAACAAACCTGCAATGAATTTTTATTTTCTGTGCACATTTCATTCATTCATTCATCAATAATGTTTTGTAAATTAATTCTCCATGTAAACTCAGTAAAGTCTCCAGAGTGGGGGGGGGGGGTGGGGGGGGGGGGTGGGGGTTTCATTAGTCTGGTTTCAGTGGAGAGTTTTAGTGTCCATGATGGTCTCAATGTTTCCACCCTGATGAGAAGAAAACTCTGAATTCTTGTAATTCTTTGTAAAAATTACGGTCGAATTTTAACATTTTGAATATCGTCACAAAAATCAGCACTTCAGTCGAACCGTTATCAACGCTTCAGTCACCTGATAACATGAAATACTGCAGTGCAACGACTGAATTTGGTATGAGGCGTTTTCAGTTCCAGCAGACCCCCCCCCCCAGCCCCACCACCCACCGCCCAGCTTGTTGCTGCGCTGAATGGATTCGCCCACCAAGCCGGTGATGCGAGACTAATCAGGTCCCATTCCCATTCTGGGCACACCGGAGGACACCAGACCTCGGTCTCCAAGCTCAAACAGTAAACCAGCAGGTGATTCGAACTTGATGCATTTTAATTGGCGTGTAAAGCGAGCCGGAGCCGAGCTGTTTCCGGGGCTCGGTTCACCGGCTGAGAAATGCAACTCTCTTCCCCTGCAGTCGTGTTTCCTGAACTTGGGAGGTAAGAGGAGATCGCGGATCCTGCTCGGGTTTGAGATGCCCAGGGCCCAGCCCCGGCCCTGTCAGGGCTCCTTTGTCTGTCCACAATCAATGTGGGGAAGGTAACCCTGAGCCTGCACTGGCTAATGATGCACAGCAAACCCCACAGAGAACATGAGCCTGGGAGGTTCGATATTCCAGAGGCCTGGGAGGATAAAAAGCTGTCCCCAGATAGCTACAGTCATCCAAGGAAGCAAGTAGGTATCAATAAATCCGCGATAAGCATGACATATGATTGGTGCAAAATTAAAACATAGCAGCGTTGAATTATGAATTACCTCCACCATGAAAAATAGGCTAAATCAATTTCTGAAGTATAAATTAATGCACGAATCGGCCTCAGTGGGTTTTTTTTGGCATGCAGCATCCATCACCATGGACGCTGGGAGCTCCTCTTCACCCTCGGGCTAATAAGCAAGAGTGACTGGACATAAAAACAGCATCCAATCCTCTGCACACTCTGCACAGAGCACTATGTATCCATTAGGAAAACATTACGTGACGTTCAACGTTCAGCATTTCTAAAATCTAGAAATGCTGCCTTTACCATGATTTGTTTTAATTTTTTGCTATCAATCATTTTGCAAGAGCAGGTGTCAAATTTCAAACGGTGGAGGTCTGATTTGGAGAGAGCGACGAAGAGTCGATGTTCAGCAGATAAATGTTTAGATAAAACATGATGAAAAGTGAATGAACACCATTTGTTATCTATGCTGGGGGGTTCTTCTCTTTCTCATTTTGGGACCAATCTTGTTTTGAATCCATCAACGTGGATGGGAAAGCTTCAATTCACCCTGAGGCTAATGAGGACCGCCCAGACACAAAGACACTATTCCACTTTCTACACATCAAGCCATTCTCCAGACACGCATGTTGTGCACCAACCCCGTGCATGAGCCTTTGTCTTCTGGCAACAGAAAGCCTTTTTCATGATTTGGGGGGAGAGGCTTCACAGAAAGGAAATGTGCTCAATTGCAGTCAAGGCAGCATGGCTAATATGAGCAGAATGCAAGTATCTAGACATGCATTCATGGTTTTGTGCAACTGGGAGACAGAAAAACAAAGGCAGTGATTTCCTCAATGCAGACACAACACTGGGAGAATGGGGGCTGGGCTGGTATCGCTTGCGTCTCTTGTTGCCATGGTGTTTCCCACAATGCCATGCTTCAGTTGAAGGATGTGCTCTCAACAGGAATGGAGTCTGTCTCAGTAAATGAATCCCCATAGACCATGATGTTTTACATTTAAGGAATTTAGCTAACCCACTTATACAGAGTGACTCACAATGAGAGATCAGGTTGGGGTTCAGTGTCTTCGCTCATCGTCACAACCACATTGGCTGTTGCAGAGATTGAACCTGTGACCTTCCAGTTACAAACTCAAACCACTCGGTTTCCCTGCCGCCACAACATGACACAAATGACACAAATGACACAGGCAGCATTGACTGTGTAAAAATCCTCAACATACTGTTCATAAAAATCACAATGTGGACGACAACCAGAGGTTAGTTTTAGTTCTACTAACATTTCTCAGAGGCGGAGCTTCTCTGGAGCCTGAAGTAATCTCATTGGCTGAGTTAAACATCAGTGGGCGGAGCCATAGAAGAAGAAGAAAAAGGGTCAGAGGAGGTCAGAGGAGCTAGCTAACATTATGAGGCCTAGCGCTCTGCTACTAACTAGCCATACTAAGTTAGCTAGGTTAGCTAGCCTTCCAAGCTCAAACTACCCATACTAGCCTATAGCTAGCTAGGTAAGCTAGCTAGCTAGCCTGCTGACCTTCCAATATTATGAAAGCCATGGTCATAAATGGATGAAAAAGCATTAGGGTCACTGCCATTTATATTTGATTTATATTTTATTCCTTCTTTGCCATTCACGTTTACCAGTTAACAGTTAACTCAACCAGTCAACCAATCCAAGAAAGGATCAGTGGGAAGGAGCTGATGTCTCTCTGTTCCCTGTTTGGAGATCCACTGTTACAGAGAACAGACTTTTGACCTACTTGAGTTGTAGAACGACATTTAAAGGGAAACGCCACTGAACCTCAGTATGCATCTCACACAAAACAGACTAAATATCAGCATAGTGACTTTCATATCAGTCATCATTCCTTCACATTAGGAGTGAAACCCTGCTTGTGTAACTGGCAGAGATATTGATTTTATATTGTATATTTCATTGTCTTTAGGCTGCAGGAATAACGTGCACCAAGTCTCAGTTTTGCCTCTGAACCTGCTGGAGAGGGAGGGAGGCCAGGACTTCTTCTCTGATCGTAGCGGAGACTAATGAGGCTGCTGAGTCAACGTTGTTACCGATCCCCAAGGTCCGCCTGACAGCGCTACAGCACCGATCACTGTGTTGTCCTGCAGACTGATGCAGGTGGAGAGATTGGGAAAGCTGCTATTATCTGTCAAAAACACACAAACCCTCCACACATTAGGAACTGCGACGGTGCAGAAAACAAGCGCACCATCTTCCTGCTGTAGCTACAGAGCTGGAGGATTCCCCCGGGACTGCTTGGGCTGACAGTGAACAATGTTGCGCAATCAGCGTGTTGGACCACAGAGCTGAATGAAAGATAACATACATCCTCCTCTCCCTCATCTTCCTCATCTTCCTCCTCTACTCGCTCTAGTAGTCCTTTCCTTATACTTCTCTATTATCCGTGACCATTCTAGGGTCACAGGACTCTGTGACCTCTGACCCTTGACCTCCTTACTAAAGAGCTGACACGTTGGGTTCTGGAAGTAAATGTCCCATTCATTCCAGCCATAACGTTTAACAGTGTCAGACTGAAACCACTATATGTGTTCCTGTCGAGGCCGTCAGCTTCCTTGTAAAGAAATCCTATTTTATTCCTGAGTTCCTTATGAAATACTACATTACCCACAAGCTTTAGCGAGTTCCCGCCGATCGGAGATGTTGCTGTTACCATAGAAACGTGCATGGTTGGTAGCCAGACCAGTAATGTTAGTCTGCTAGCAACCTGCTGGTTGGTTCGGTTCAAAGCTTAAAGCTCATTTTCTGAAACGTCTGGAGCAAATGAAGCAGAACCAACTGGGAGAGGGGGCAGGAGGGTTACAGCTCAGTTCAGTCAACAGTTGCACTAGTTGCTCCGGGTGAGATAAAGACGTAAAAAATGTAATAAAATAAAAATGTAAATGTGGATGATAAGGCGTCGGCGCTGCTCCAAGGCCATGTGTATCACACATACCAGATGCATTAGTCACCGCTGTTTCCTCCAGCTGTTGGGATGCAACAAGCCTCATCTCACACAGCAGCACACAACCCAGTGGACCGGGTCGTCCTTCAATCTGCATTGACAGTCTCAACTCCTGGATCGCCAACGTTGCCAGCAACCAATAGAGAAGGAAAGTATTAAAGCTGCGTGCCTAGAAAGATCTCTACAGCAGCCAGAGAGAAAAGGTACAAAAGGCATTTAGCGGCTGATTAAGACACAATCCCAAATGAGCAGCCGACCACAGTAACCGCCCTCCCAGATCCTCCCAGATCCTCGCAGCAGGAAGGCAGTGCCGTTAATCAGCAGGATCTTCCTCATTAGGAGACGCCTGCGTAAAATGAATATTGATGTGTTAGGGACCCGGGCGCTAGCAGCAGCAGGAAGGGTTTCTGTCACAGGTCGGTGACATGAGACGGTCCTGAAGCCCAGTGGCCCTGGTCCAGGTTTCAAAGCAAAGCGATCCCTCAAGGCCTCTTCGTCCCACATGAAGGGAATCAGACGAGGCAGCGTGACGCGAGACGATGTGAGTAACACAATCCTGCAGAACTGAGTGTTTACAGTGACACCATAGTCTATATCCTAAAGCGCTTAGTGAGAGTCAGACCTGCTACGACAAACATTTTGATGACATCGTCCTCAGTGGCGATATATACATTTGGGGCGTCTGCAATGAAAAAGAAAATGTTTTTGTGAGAGTATTGTTTTCCTATTCAGCCTCTCCGTCCCATATGTATAAAATCAGGGGAGACAGCATTACGCAAGACGGGAAAAATGAACGCTGTGACTATTTGCGTAAAAAAACCAGTGAACTCACAGTCGCTGCATGGTTAGACTGATGTGTTGGAGTGCAGACGGTCTGTGGAAACATTTTATTACATCTTCCTCAGTGGCAATTTATATTTGCAGCGTCTGTAATGAAAAAGTTTCTTCTACAGCTTTGTGAGATTATAATATTTGACTGTATACGAGGTCTGTCAGTAGCTGCTGTACTACTACAGTACATTTACTGTACTTGAACTGCTGTGCCATCCGTCCTGTACAGTCTGATGGTAAATGACCTCCCTGGTGTTTTGATGAGCGCTATTTATTTAATCAGACTTGCGTTTCAGGGGAGAAACAGTCCCGCTAACAGAGCAGCTGCAGAGGCTGAGCCGCTAACGCTGACAAATGATGTCGCCACAATTTCACTGCCGGTGTTGCTTTCATAAACCTGCCATTCACGCCTAATCGGCGGAGTCATCGGCGAATGCGGAGTTACAGTGCGTAATTGACAGCCCACGTATTAAACCAATGTCATAATCGTGAAAACCGTTTTAATTCTCTCAGCGAGGGGTTCGCCACCAAATCTTAATTGCTTCATTTCTTTTTGCGGTGGGGGGGGTGGAGGGGGAGGGGGAGCTAGAGGAAGCTGGTGGCAGTGAGGCCGGAAAGCCACATCGATGACGAGGTGCTGCTGGACCGATATAATGACCGGGAGTCGGACAAAGTGAGGAAGTGATGCTGTCGAGACGCCGAGCCATGACTCGTCAACGTGGCACTTGATGACATGTATAGTTACTGACTATAGATGATGTATAGTTACTGACTATAGATGATGTATAGTTACTGACTATATAGATGATGTATAGTTACTGACTATATAGATGACATTTCATTTCACTACACACCCCGTGTGTGTATGTGACAAATAAAGTTCTTGAATCTTGAATCTTGACTATATAGATGACATGTATAGTTACTGTCTTGTCAGTACTGTGTACTGTACTGTGCTACTACCGGTTCTCTTGTTGGGATGAAGAGTCATTATTTTAAGAGCGTCTCAGTCGAGTGTTGTGACAGCTGACGTCTTCTGTGTTTTCCTCCGGTTGCCTTGAGATTCACAGCAGGAGGTCGACTACCGTGGCAGCTTCACTTCTTCAGCTTCTTAGGAGTCACTTCTTTTTTACATTTGCTTTCATGTCATGTTTTTGTTTTCTAACCCACTTTTTAATCTTCTTCTTGTATTTAATTTGACTATTTTTTTAATGTTTTCCAATTGTTATTTTACTATTCTTTACTATTCTTGTTTTTATGCCCTTTTGTATTTGTATGTTTTATTCTGTTATTAGTGTCGATACTGACAAGTACCTGAAAACGTCTTTTCCAAACAGAAGTCTTTGATTCTACTGCAGTTTTTCATCATTTTCATGGATTTTGTTCAAGGTAGAGAAAGATGATTCAGGATCGGTTCGTGGATTAATTCCCTAATAATTCTCTGTAATTAGGGACATTAATTAGCATCACATGATTGAAATCATCAAGGTGATTTATGGGATTGATGAAAAGGTCAGTAGTGATTAAAAACCAAATGAGCTAGAGCCCCGGGTTCAAACCAAACCTGCTGAAGTGTCCTTGAGCAAGACACTGAATCCCTACCAGCTCCAGACCCCTGACCTCTGACCTCTGACCTCTGACCTCCCTTTCCCTACAGGAAGATGGGTATCACATTATTAAAGCAGAAATGCCAAACAACCTCAAATAAGAAGGAAGTGAGATCAAACAGACGGATGAGAGAACCAAACTTCCACACCTGAGGTCGGACGGCGTCGAGATTTACGCTGTGTGACTGAACCTGACCTCAGGCCTCGCTTCAGTAAGATAACTCCTTTTGAAGTGCAATCATAACTCCTTCATGGGTATTATCTGCCGTTTGCTGAGGGAATGTAGCTGACTCACTGAACCACAGGGTGTCGGCTCAGCACACCTGAGGGCCTGGAGGCTGGAACAGGAGCTTCAGCATGATATCAGTTCACTCTGAGTCACTACGCTGCCTGGTGGCTCGTAGTGATATACACTCACCGGCCACTTTATTAGGTACGCCTGCTCCTCCAAACAGCCAATCACGTGGCTGCATCTCAACATATAAACCCTGCAGACATGGTGAAGTGGTTTAGTTTCTTGTTGGACCAAACATCAGAACATCAAGATGCTGATCTAAGAGACTTTGACCGTGGTGTGGTTGTTGGTTCAGCATCTCAGAACCAACTGAACCCTCCTGGGGGTTTCACCACTACAGTCTCTATGGTGGAGGACCAGAAACACCTTGTTGATGAGAGGTCAGAGGTCAGAGGAGGATGGGCAGACTGGGTCAAGATGCTCCAGTAACATCTTTACAACAGTGGTGAGCAGAAGGGAGCTTGTTGGATCCATGATGGAGGATTCAGGCTGTTGGAGGGAGAAGGTCCTACCTACTAGAGAGGGGTACCTAATAAAGTGGCCGGAGAGTGTATGTAGTCTGCGGTCTATTTAATATATTGCACTGCATTGCATGCTAAGTCCTGTTCCTGTACCATGGTTCCTGTTCTAATGACGCCAAGGTTAATTTCCTGTATTTGGTGTTCAAGTGGCCGTGACTCATTCTGACTAACATCAGGTTGGGAGGTCAGCGTCCAGGAATAGAATCACCATGAGACCTCCAGGTTCTACTGCAAAATACGATTTCCATTTTATTTCCTGGTTCAACATGATTAAATGTCTCAAACTATCAATAACGACCCAGTTCTTCTTCTGTTGAAACGTAAAACGCATCACTTCCTGTCTCTAGAGGGATTCTCCCAGGAAAGACCTACCTGACACTGTGTGTTTATGCCAGTTTGATATTTGCAAACTTCCCAGAGTGGCGGCTTCACCAGCCTGGCAGCACAGAAGAGCACCTTGACTTTACGGTCCTTCATCCTGGAGGTTTAATTAAACTCATGGCAGATTTACAAAGTCCATATCTAGTCAGTTGACAAACACCATTTATTGCTTTGTGAAAAACAATTAAAACCGTCTGTCACCCTGCAGCGCTGTAGATAATTGGTTTGCCCCAAACCCAGCTGGTAAAACCGATCGGTAGATAATTCCTTCTCGGCTGGAGAGAAATCCAGATCCGACATCGGGAAAATCTGAACCAGCATCAATGACAAACACACCGCCGATTGATCCGCTCTCGCCTTGGACAATATCATTTGACCGATACACATATTCAAGGATGCTCAGACTTAGAATGAGTGAGCAGGTAGTGGATTCAATGTCTTGCTCACGGACACGGGAATCATGCCTGTTGGTGGACATGGGATTGAACCTGTGACGTTTCAGACACAGGATGGCCTTTCTCATCAATATCTATAAGGTAGGTTCAAAACGCCACTTTATTTTCCTAGAACTTAAACGAAAAATTCCCTCAACTTGCCTCGTCTACTTCTACTTCAATCAGTGATTTCCAACATTTCCCAGAATGCCTTTTGACAACCCCTAGAGAACGGGCGTGACTGGAAGAGGAAGGACAATTTCAAACCACGTTTTCCAATATTTGAGGAAACGTTTTTCTTCTTCTCCAGTTCAGATTCAAACAAGATATTGAAATATGTTTAAAGAGGAAATTGTTCTTCCTCTTCCAGATATTTTCCTCAATGTGTTTTTACTTGTTTGGTTTACAAGCTTCACTGTGTTTTTGACCTGCAGGTGGAGAGAGTGGTGATGATCTAAGATGCTGATCTGTGTTCAGTGGCTGGACAACATGACTGCCAACTACAGCTGAACATTATTCTCCACTCCAACCTCTTCCATGAGGTGTGAAGTGACAGAAGGTCTACAAGCTGAAACCCGTCACCAGTACTCCACCGCGGCTCCACCAACCAATCCTTTGTTTACTTAATTCCCAAACTTTCCAAGCCCTTGAAGCTCCACCCCTGCATCCTTCGAAGCAGCATCCTTTAAAAACTGCATTTATTTGTGTCGAGCTCCAAAGGCAGCTTCCTGTCAGTCAAGCGAGCTGGAGATCACAGGAATCGGCGGCGGCGTTGTCATCGACTGAACGGCAGGAGTCAACTGTTACCGGTGTTTAAGTTCCTCCGCCTACAGACCCAGCTACAAACACACCGCCGACTCTGGAGGCAAACCATATTCTGGATCATCAAATATAACGTATCACTGTCGGGTGAAAACCTCGTAATCTCCAATCTTTCCAGGTGGTTTTGAAAAGGTGTCTCATACCCAACGGTGGAATCAGAGGAACGTGTCATCGGACTTGTTTTCACCCGACAGCCTTACAGTAACCCCTAGCAGTGACAGGGACTCAACCCCCCAACCCTGGCAGGGTTACTGCCTTGCCAATGACAGGGACTCAACCCCCCAACCCTGGCAGTGTTACTGCCTTGCCTCTCTGCTGTAGTTTTAGCTTTGCCTCTGATTCTGCATCAAATAATGCAGCAGCACTTAAAGACAGATACGTGATCAATCAGCAAGACTTCAGATTGCCTCACATGAAAACCCCTTCAGAGGAGAGCAGGGTAGCGTTCGTTACTGAGCCAAAAATATGATTAATGCTGTTGTCGGCGTCTGTGTTTTTTCAGAGCAGACAGAGAGGAGAGAGAACATCTTGTCGTTTATCGTGTGTTTGTTTATGGTCGATTAGCGGGAATATAACGCTCATTAAACCACGTCAGACCAGATCGGTGACGGAGCTTCACCAAACACAACAATCTCTATATAGACTACAGGAAACTTCTCTCTACTGTACTGCACTTTTACTGATATAGGTTTTTGAAGGCCAATACCAATACCAATATTTATGGACTGAAGCCACCAATTATCAATATTTTGACCATGTTCATGCCAAAAAAACAAAACAAAAATCAAATTATTCAGTGCTTCCCCCAGAATTGTCTTCTCCTCAGGGTGAAAAGCCTCTGAAACAGACCATCTTTACCCATCATGGGACACTAAAACTCTCCGCTGAGACCCAGGACAACAATAATACTCAAAGTGTGTCAGTAGAATCAGTTGAGGTTGAGGTGTAGTGGTGATCAATTGTACATAAATAAATAAATAATCAATAAATAAGTATCAAACTGCATCACATCAGACTGGACCAGGCCCATCCCGTCGCGGTATGTGGGCGTGACCCTGGTTAACCGCCACAGTGCCGTGCAGGTTTGCGTTGGTGTCCCTCCAGAGCGCCGAGGCAGCTCATCCTGGTGTTTCAGCCCAAGGGCACAAGAATGGATTCTGCAACATCCATTCATTTACCTGGCTCGAGACTGATTTCCCAGCAGCCCGAGGGGCGTGAAAAGCCCCGCTCTGAATGACAACTAATTATTTGTAAGCAGGTATGTACGTGAATTCCAGACAGGCCTAACGATGGCTCTGGCAAGCGCCATCTTCTTTCATGTCATAAAACTTCAAATCCCCCGGTGGTACCTGAACACCCCACTCCCCCGGTCCTCCCTCCTCTATTTGCTCTATATCATCTGGTTTTGGAGAGACAACCCTCTACCTGCTGCGCTCCCATGTCTTTCCCCAGCACTTCTCTATCATCCACCATCATTACAGAAACATTTTGCTCCATCTAATGGCTCTGACCCTTAGCGTCCTTTCTGCCGGCTGTATCTAATGTCGGTTATTTAGGAGTTGAAGTTATTCTGATGTTGTTGTCACTGTAAGCTGCTCTGGATAAAAGTATCAGCTAAATGGCTAAAATGTAAAACACAACCGGCGTCGACAGAACATCAATATTCATCTGCGGCACCGCTAATGTCAGAGCTCATGTTGAAATTTTAATTAAACCCATTAGATCCGGCGGCTTGATGGGGACGGCTCGGCAAGATATCTCCAGGCACGTGAGCGTTCCCTCAATCAGGTGTCGCAATGGGAGGTAATGAACCTTATGAATAGCGTGCGAGCTGCAGAGCACTATCAGCCGCGGCAGAAGTCGGATTTTAAACCCAAAGACTTTGAAAGCGATCTCCCATGAGGCACGTGGTTAATAGACTCACAGAGGACCAAATTATACAGCATGATTAACTTATCTCGGCGAGGACGGCAGAGGACGGTCCCGTCGGTCCCCGATTACAATCTGAAACAGCTCAGATGAAGCCGAGGTCAGAATACAAGACACTTCAGACTAAACGACTGGAGACTCGGTGGTGAAGAAGACGAGGGATCACACACAGTTCACTGTCAATACAAAACCAAGAATTTCGTGTGAGACTGTAGTTATGTGGATCGATCCAGGTACGTTGCCAATTCATACAATTGTATATGAAGTTTATTCCTCAGAAAAAAAGTGATAATTTATCAAGAGTTATCATTGGCATTGGGAAGTTAAATGTCTGAGTGGGTTTTGTTGCTGTTAAAACCGACTTCTCTTCTGGTTCAAGCTCTTTTCATGTTCAGATCAGTTTATTAAGCTCTGCAGCGTTTCCTCCTCTAGCTGGTTGGTCTCCAGGTGAGAACAACAACATTCACCAAATAACCGACGAGACGCCTGAAAACGTCTCAGTCCTCTAACAAGAGAACACAAGGCATTATGGGTAGAAGAGAACTGTGGTGGTTCGTTAGGAGAGAGAACGGGATCCAACCAGCTACAGGAAACCACCCCAGAACACAAAGGCATTATGGGTAGAAGAGAACTGTGGTGGTTCGTTAGGAGAGAGAACGGGATCCAACCAGCTACAGGAAACCACCCCAGAACACAAGGCATTATGGGTAGAAGAGAACTGTGGTGGTTCGTTAGGAGAGAGAACGGGATCCAACCAGCTACAGGAAACCACCCCAGAACACAAGGCATTATGGGTAGAAGAGAACTGTGGTGGTTCGTTAGGAGAGAGAACGGGATCCAACCAGCTACAGGAAACCACCCCAGAACACAAGGCATTATGGGTAGAAGGAGACTTGGTCAGTCTGGACTGATGCTCATGTTCAGATGTTTCTTCATGTGTTCTTAACTGGTATGAACACCAGAGAAGAGCAGACAAGTCCATCATGGTAGATCAAGTTACAGACTGGAACCAGGTTGGTTTGGACTCTCTAACCTGGTGGGATGACAGGTTACCAAAACTCAACCAATCAACCAGCTGCTGAGGAGTCATGTGACTTCTGGGTGGCTTGTGATTGGTCAGTGTGAACCTGAACCAACCAGATACTAAAATACAACAAAGTCAACTTTTCCTCTCTGGTTCAGACCAGAGGAAACCAACTGCAGGTGTGGTCGCAGCCTCAGATTTCAGTCTTGGTGAGTCTTGGATCTCGTCATGCTACACAAGCCTGGCCGGACAAAACAAGCTGCAACTGATCAGTGTAAAAGTGTTCTGGTGCGACCTGCCTTTAGCTTTAATGTGCCACATAGGATCCAAATCACAGCCTCAGACTGGCAGGCATGGGGGGGGGGGGTGAACATATGTGGCCCCAGAAAATGATCCTTTACTTGGAGGAAACATGCATCCCTAATATAAAGCTCTGTACACCACAAAATTACACAGCGCAAACTGTAGACTGGAAACATGTGGAGGACACAGATGTGGTGGGAAATGACTGACAGAAAGATGCACATGTGCAAAACACACATACACACACACACACACACGTTTGTATTACTTACTTGTGAGGACCTTCCATTGACTACATTCAAACCATAACCCTTAAACTTTACCCTCACCACGACATGCCTAACCCTTATCTAATCTGAACCTAATCCTAATTCTGATCTCACCCTGACCCCTAGTCCTAACCCTACACTAGCCAACAGGTCCTCACAAGGCTAGCAAAATAAAAACACACAGAGCCCTACTGAGTTTTTCTATAGGAGATTCATATTCAGTGATCTCATTTGTTTCTCAGTGTATTTTCCTGACAATGATGTGAGGCCAGACAGATTATCAATAGCCAACAGTTTACATCTGAAGATGACTTCTGTCTAAACATTCAGAAACAAGACAGTTAACCGATAACTGCTGGTCAGTTTTGTGCTGCTGATACTGCTGTGAAACAGCTGTCAACACGGTGACGTTTTAAACTCGAGGTAAAGCTGTCCTCTGTCTAAACATCTGGCTCCATCACGATCCACTGGAGAATTGTCTGTTAGTTAATAATGTCTAAATGTCCAACAACCAGCTAGAACCAGTTGACTGTCTGAACCAGGTTGTTGTGGTGTGTCTGTAGATCATCCAGTAACGTTCTCAGTAAAAGGTGAACAGTGTGATCAGGTAGATTTGTCTCCAAATGTAGGTTACTGTGACTCAGTAAACTGTCTTGTCTTTAGCCCTAGTCTCTACTCCAAAACACTCTGAGTTGGAGCTGGAGAAGAGTCAGCTAGTTAACCTGAACTAACTGGTAGCTAGCTAACTAGCCAGCAGGCTAGTTTAGTTACTGTTAACATGGGACGACTAGCCACTGCTAACACTAGCTTCTACTAGATACGTTAGCTAGTGTGCTAACCAGATGTGTTAACAACAAGACAGTGATGGTTAGCTGACCAGATGCTATGGTTAGCTAGCTAACAAGCTACATGATCTAAACACTAAATCAATCAGATGGATCAGTGATGAAATGATCAGTTCAGTCAGAAACAAACAGAAATTAACCATGAAGATTCAATTCTGTTGAGAGGGACAGAAACACAATCAGCTGTTTACAGAGCTCAGGACCTCCAAGATGGCCGCCAGAGGTTACATCACCTGAAACCCTCGATAGGAGTTCACCTTTACTCCATCCAATTACAATTGAACAAAAGATTAATTTAGTCTCAAGACAATATAATTTGACATTCTCAAAGTAATTTCCGGGGCTGGGTGCATCATGCATCCATTAATTGGGGTTGCAGGATGGCTGAGTGGCTAGCAAGGTCATCCCTCAACCGTGCTGCTGTTTGACTCCCTGTGCAGCCATAACTGCCAGAGTACCTTTGAGCAATATACTGAACCTCTATCAGATATAAAGATGCTGCACCAGCTAGCTGACCCTGCACCCCAACCAGAAGGAGAAAAGATAATTGAACCCATAAATAGTAAATCAAATCAAAAAGCTGGTGAATTCTTGCTATGTTAAAGGTGTTATGTGTAGCACATTATTTTAGAGACATTAGTATAATTACCATAAACAAACCAGACCACCACTGGCAGCCTGTCAGCCTCTACCAGCCTCTACCAGCCTCTACTAGCCTCTACCAGCCTCTACCAGCCTGTCAGCCTCTACCAGCCTCTACCAGCCTGTCAGCCTCTACTAGCCTCTACCAGCCTCTACCAGCCTGTCAGCCTCTACCAGCCTCTACCAGCCTCTACTCTGCATTCTACATTGTGACCACCGGGTCGATTTGGAGGGAAATCTGCTGGATTGCTTTACGGCACCAAACAGGAAGAGGGCGCTGTTCTTCCAGCGCTAACGGAGCTAAAGATAAAGAGTTTCTGGTGACGGCAGATGGAGGAAGGAGAGAAAGGAAGATGAAGAAATCACAAATCAATCAAATTCCTCTTCAGGAAAGACAAAGACACCAGCGAGGGGGAAGGGGGACAGGAAGCAACAGGGTTTATGGGAAATCTAGAAACACTAGTAACAACACCACTGGTGAGATAGAGGCTACCAGTCGTCTCCACCATGGTCCCACTGGTTTACAGTCATTATACCAAGGTAGCACTATTCATTTCTCAATATATATTGATGTTAAAATCTGCTACTCATGGTACTTTAAAGTAGCATCCAGATATAGACAGCAGAGGATGGTGCGTATAAATGGTGTACAGTTGGTGTTTCTCCAGAGCGGTGCTTCACATTGGGAGAACTGTTCCCTCGAAACTGTGTACATGCCAGCCAACTGCTTCGGACAATCTGCCAAAAGCCATTTTGTTCTGTTTTCCTGCAACTGAAGCTTTGGTGTTCTGAGGAATAATAGTTTTGAAAGCAGCACAGTCAATTATCTGGTATCTAGGCCCGGTACAGCGCAACAAGGTTATTGCTATGCATGGACTAGTAATGTGTGAATTACACTTTCGTGCTGAAATCAAGGTATTTGGTTTGCTTAGTGAATTGGAACATTTTCATTTGCCTCTGCAGAATATTGCATTATGCTCCACTGTGTTCGGTCCCTTTACAAGAGCAAAGATCAGGTTGAGAGCATTGATCTATGATGAAATTGTTCCATTTTTAATGCAAACACAGAGCAGCATTAGAAAAGGCCATTCCCTGAATCATTAATGAAACATAGATAAACCAGGTTGTCTGAAACACCCAGAGTGACAGCTAACACTAACATCTAAATGACTGTTTCTCTTTAAATATTACATATTAAATATATATAAGAGAAAGAACATTTTAGAAGAATACTCATGTAGGATGCAAATATCACAGCAAATACACTATAAGTCAGAATATTATAGGCCATACCAAAACATCATTATATATGATGGGGTCACCATGACTCTATTGAGTACCACAGACACATTATGAGTCCCTATTGGAAGATTGATTATAAGAATATTATATTGGTTTTTCATCAGGGTTAATGGTGAGCTTCAAAATACAATGACAGACATAGACAGTCTTATAGGAATATTATAGGAATAACCATCAAGTACAAGACGGTCAGTATAAACTCATTGAGAACTACCAACATACTATAAGTCACTATATGAATATTATAGATTAAAAAAAAAATACCATAAAACAAATAAGGTGAGTATAAACTGACTGAACCATTGACTGACTACAAGTCATTATGGGAAAATAAGATATTATAGTGAAACCACAGGATGAAATACTGCTGTGAGCTCACTAAACTCACTACTATACCACAGACACACTATAGGAACATTATAGCCATAGTACATTGATTTTTAAATATTATAGGAATACCATAGTGATGCAATAGATGACAGAAAATACCACGAAATAGGATAAGGTCAACATAAAGCACCACAAGTCCCTAAGGAATATTATTAGGAATATTATATTGATGTCATAACAGAAAACAGCATCATGTACCGTAAGGTCACTGTAACCCCGCAGCAAAGTCCCTATAGGAATATGAAAGGAATACTATAGTGATTTTTCAATACTTTAGGAATATTATAGTAATACCACAGGAGAGGTAAACTGTATTGAATAACACAGATACTGTCCCTATTCTAGTGATACCATGGGAGAAGAACGATACGGGCTCTACAACATCACTACTGACTGACACAAACGCATAAAGTCCCTGGAACAAATTATCCTCCAGTACTTCCTTTCAATATTACACTGACTATTCTACAGTGTTCTAGTATTTTATTCATCACTCGGGTTAAAAGATGATCTTCAAATTCCAGTGACATTTTAACAGAGTGTGCACAGACAGACAGACAGACAGACAGACAGACAGGCAGGCAGGCAGGCAGACAGACAGACAGACAGACAGACAGACCGACCGACCTGTGCAGTCCTTCCCTTTGCCTTTACACTCTCCGCTCTGCGGGTAGGACGCCTGCGTCCTCGGCAGGTGAAGCAGCAGAGACACCAGGCAGAGGGACGCCAGGTAACACCCCGCCGGGCGTCCGGGACACCTCCCAGGGCCTCCGAGCATGATGCCGACACGCCCCCGACCAGAGGAAACACTTCACTCAGTTCGGATGCCCGCACTTCTGCTTTCCTCTGCGGGTAAAACGCATAAAACGCAGAAAGCGGATAAACCCGGACAGGCAGGCAGGCAGGCAGGCAGGCAGAGTCACGCAAGCACCCAGGAGCCCGCTACACAAAAAAGGGCTGGACCCGAATGATGAAGGTGGCGAAGTGTGCGGAGGTCTGGAGGTTTTAAGCCGTGGAGGTGCTCCGATTTCCCCGGGATGGAAGCGCAGGCAGCAGCAGCATCCTCGCCGTCCGTCCGTCCTTCCTCCTCCGACGCTCCGGAGGGTTTTTTCTTTATTTCTTAGGACTTCTCTCTCTCCGTAACGCGCCCAGGCAGTTCCTTTCGCACTCAACCCTCCGTTACAATGAACCGGAGAGTTTTTTTACCCCCTCGTGCGTTAAAACCGATTCCGGATCCAATAACCGGAGACGGTGCGTAAAAGCAGCTGCAGCCACAACAAAGAGATCTGGACTGGAGGACAGGCTGGTCACGTGAGAGGATGTGCACCCCCCTTCTCTCTGACACACACACCCCACCCACCGTCCCCTCACACACACGCGCACATAAAAACATACTAAACTTCAATATACGTACAGATACACGCATACACACACATACGTGCACATTGAACATATTATACATAGGAAACACACACACACACACACACATATGGAGGCTCCCTCACACACACACACACACAAACACACACACACACATACTAAACACAAGCATACACACATTAAACACATATGAAACACATTCTAAACTCAGCCACACACTAAACTTACACACACACACACACACACACACACACAACCCACTAACACATACACACACACACACACACACATACACACTAAACACATTAAACACACTAAATTTACTGACATACAAATACAAATACAGATACTCACAGACACACACACTAAACACACACACACTCACACACACTAAACACACACACACATTAACAACACAGTAAATGACCCAGTGTTTTGGATGCAGACCATAATACTACAACCAATACACTGCAGCAAAACCTCGTCACCAGAATCTGTACTGATATTATTAAAACCTCCAACTTTACAAATCTGGAATTCTGGATATGTGAAAATAAAACCATTTGATTTGCTGGTGATGAAACGTCACCTGACACGTGGTGGACGTTTTCACCCAAACAGCTTCAGGACCGCGGTGATGTCGGCATGACGAACTCCGAACGCCAGAACAAACATCAGAACCACGTCAGTTTGTGTTCACACTGATTCTGTTTTTCTTGCGTTTTAGCTGCACATCCATGAAATCAAGCACGTTATTGATCTGGTTACATATCAAATACTGATATCTGTATATCTCACAGCAGTACCGTTGTTGGTTGTGGGTCCATCCTGTCCCGTCTGTCCTGGTTACTGTGTTACTCTGGGTCTGGGATCTCTTTCCTTTCATTCAGTGGATCCTGTAGATTGGGTGCTTGTTGCTGTCCTAGGGAAGGAGGATCTGTCAGCCATTGCGGCTCACCTTAATATTTCCGTACCAAGACAGCTTGTTAAACGGGAAATGAAGTCTTTGGTTCTGGATGAGCTGCTGGTGCTTCCCAGCGACGAACCTTGTTAATATGTTCTTGATAACTTGTTGAGCAGGGTCTGCAGTGGCGGTGTGTTCACTTGTTATTAATGTCCATCAGATATTGAAGGCCAGTTCACTAGACCATGTTTAGCATAAAGACTTTCACCAGATACACTTTGTGTTTCAATTTGAATGATAGTAGCGACATTGTAACATGATCGGCATCTTCGATCAAAAGCTAACAGGTGGAGGAAATATGAAAACCTGTTGAAGCTTCAGAACATCCACAGGAGCCGACAGGGAGGTTCAGTACCTGTTAGTCCTGCAGAAAGGGTCCACATATTTTTATTATTTTTGCTCGCTCGCCTCACATTTCTGAAAAAAATCTTTAATTCAATTTTAAATTTGTATCATTTCAGATCATTTGGAGAGCAGCTGTTGTGATCAGACATCAACATGAGTTTATATCTGGTCGTTTCTCTGGAGTTGAATTGGAGAAATGAGTCTGATCTCAGAGCTTGTTAGTGTCCTAAATATGAGATCTCTCCTTGCATGTTGCTTCCTTTCCAAGGCAGATGCTCAAAGTGAGTCCTTCCAGCAGATTTCATTAGCACGGTGTATCAGCATGTAGGCCCACACCTCACCTAGCTGCTTAAACAGGCTCCAACATGACTCAATAAACTCCCCGTGTTGACTGGGCTAATATTTGCACAGCTCAAATGGCTTCCCAGCTCCATTTTGGGCACCGCTGGCACTCCACCAAGATGGAGGCAGGTGTCATATTGGACCGACTTGGCACGCTACCTTTCATCCAGCCCGTGTTTGTTTGCAGACTCCAGCGATGCGACGGGTTGTGTCTAGCTGGGCTTCTCCACCGGGTGGCGGCGGCGGCGGCTGCGGTGCTGTTGGACACGGTTCGTTCCACGCCAGCGGTTGTAACAGCTCTCCCGGGCGCTATCACCGCACGCCAGACGGCAGAATCACACACAACACCACGGATTAGCTTCCTGGACCAGGCTGAGGACCTTCCAGGAGGAGGGGAGAGGGTGACTGATATATGTGGCTTCAGGGGCGGCATGAAGGGTGGAGAAGCAGGTTGATGGTTCAAACCCCCAGGCAGGGAAATGAAGGAGTAACCTTCCCCATCCTGAGGTGCCCTTAAGCAAGGCACTGAGCCCCAACTGCCCCAGGCTGACCAGCTCTGGGTCATCACTAAATATTTTTTAAACCTTTAAACCTGATATCCACTTCCTGATGACTCTCAGCTTGTGTTTAAAATGAATGTTCCTTATTTTATTGTTTGATTCTTGTATTTATTTTTGTATCGCTTTAATCTCAAATGTTGTTTACTCTGTATAAATAAAGTTTATTCAAATTATTATTATTATTATTATTATTATTATTATTATTAGTTGTAGTAGTAGTAGTAGTAGTAGTACTAGTAGTAGTAGTGGTATGGAGCTGGTACTGGTTGTACCGATTGTACCGGTTGTAGTGGTTGTGGTTATAGTGGTTATAGTGGTTATAGTGGTTATAGTGGTTATAGTGGTTGTAGTGGTTGTAGTGGTTGTAATGGTTGTACTTGTTGTAGTGGTTGTAATGGTTGTACTGGGCAGCTCCCAGTAGGAAGGTCTGGTTCTGTATGAAAGTCGGCATCATCTTCAAACCTTCCCTGGATAAATAAAAGGTAAAACTACGTAATAATACACATTAAACGGTTAATGGCTTCCCCATCGCTCAGCCTGTCACAGCCCAGCGGCCCTGAACAGCTGAGACGTCTGAAGAGCCCGGCGGGGAACCTGCCTGGATTGATTCAGAGGAAATTACAGCCCAGCGTGGCTCTTACTCTCCGTTGGTTCCCAGTTTCTCCCAGTGTGGTACAGTCCTTGTCCAGTTGGACCACAGCGACTACAAACACACTGTCAGGGAAACGGTTCATCATATTACCTCGTCAGAGAGGTCGGGCCCCGGGGCCAAAGGTACAACAGTGCCGTCGTTTCTAACAGTGCTGGTGGGTAGTAGCCTCCTGGTGGGTTTACAAGTGGGACGCTTTAGACTCCCGTTTCTCCCACTTGGCATCACAAATTATGGAAGGTAATAAAAATAAAACTCATCAATATATCAGATGAAGAGAAACAGCTGCGTTCAAAACCTCTTCACTGTTTTTATTTTCTTTGTTTATCGTCACCAGAATCTGTACTGATATTATTAAAACCTCCAACTTCAAATCTGGAATTCTGGATATGAAAATAAAATCATTTGATTTGCTCTTTCTTCCGTCTGGTGTTTTCATCCAAAGAGCTTTAGGACCATGGTGATGTCTTTAAGATGGATTCTTCTGCAGTACAGAACTAAATAGTACTTTTTAATAACAGTCCTTAAATCTTTGGTTGACAAAATTATGAAACTATTAAAAATGTGTTAGATATTGAATGTAAAACTTCAGGCTATTTATTGCATTGTGGCATGTCGCCTTCATTTCCTCCCTTCCCTGTCGGAGGGTTTTGTCTTCATTCCTCAGTAAAGATCTCCAGTCCCTTATTGCCCTGTTCAGGTTTCATTCTTGGATTTGTATTTTAAACCGTTGCTCAGCAGTCTTCCCACCATATGCCACAACCTTACAACGGGGACTTACAGGTTACTTGGCCTGTTCACCTCCTACATTACAGTACAAAGCCTTTTAACAAGCCTTTGGCTCGCAGCAGCGATGCAGAGCATCTCTGAGGCAGCGTCTCCACGGCGACGGACATTGATTGGGGCCGAGTGTGAGTTGTAAGGGGGTGAATGGAGCCCTGGTCCCCAGCCCTGCCTGCCGCTGTAATGGAGAGCAAATAGGAGGGGAGGGGCGGTGATGCCGCGAGGATTGCTAAATGGATGGAGAGGGACGGCAAATCAGCAATACTAATTCCATTAACTTCCATGATAGTTATCCCTAATTGGCTTACTAGGTTTGTTGTGGATTGGCAGGCACCGGGAGTCTGCCGGCTCAGGCCCGTTGTTGGAAGGTTTTCAGGAAATCCTGTCATGCGATACGTTGGCTTGATGCATCACATTTACATTTTTAGGCATTGAGATGAGATGAGATGAGATGAGATGAAATGAAATGAGATGAGATGAGATGAGATGAGATGAGATGAGATGAGATGAAATGAAATGAGATGAGATGAGATGAGATGAGATGAGATGATAGAGAAGTGCTGTGTGAAGCACCAAGCCAGTAGGAAAAGGTTTTTGTTGTGGCTGATTTTGATACACAAGGTCAACCCACTGATGGACCACAGTAACAGAGTCCTCACAGATCACAGATCAGTAATGAAACCTCCTCATCAGAGGAAACAATCACCTGAAATGATGTTTGATGTTGTTGGGATGTTGGACTCCGGAGAGCCATGGAGGGACACATGGAGGCCTCAGTCTTACCCATCGTAGCGTGAGTCTGATTTACTCCACCATCTGTAGCTCAAGCTCCTCTACCAAGGGGGGCTGCCCGACCCCCCTCCTGCTTCGGGGGGTGGGGGGATAATCCAGAGCATGGTGGAGGGCCGGGGGGTCGAGTTTAACCCCTCGTTAATCACCTCGCAACCCTTTGCACTGCAAAGAATGGCTGTCTTAACGAGTCATTTAATCTTGGATTCAGTCTGTAATCAATCTTACGCTTCTGAAAACAAGTTGAGAAATCTGCCAGTAGAGTGAAATCATTCCACTTGTCTTGATCTCAGATAATTTATTTTGAGATAATGTGACTCAGCTCTGAGCTGCATTGAAAACAAGCAAAAAAAGAGAAATTACGAAAAATGAATCCTAACTTTAAGACGGCAAATGGATCGTGTGGTTGTGGTGGACAGACGGCGTTCCCGCTGGCCGACCTGCTCTTAATTCCTTCACCATCAGTAATGATTGGAGAGCTTCAGGGATCCTTCTGCAGATAAGGCGGAGGAAGAGACCTCTCATGCGATTCAAGCAGGGAAATAACATTAATAGCCCGGTGGGTCAAGCACACTGGTGCTCCTCTTCCAGGACGGTCCCTGAATGTTAAAGCTGACTCTTTATTTCACTCACTGCTCTTCAGTCTACCACCCACAGGTCCCTGTGCTGTTTTTAAAATGCTTTTTACTGTATATATGTTTTATACCTGGTCCTGTATGTGTCAAGGCACTAATACTGCCAGGGTTGGGGGTTCAATTCCCAGTTAGCTCAGCAGGTACTAACAAGGCACTACCCGCATTGTAGTTCAGTCTGTTTGAAGCTATTTGCAGCTACTGTACACTAAAGGGGGGGGGGGGGGGTACATTGGTAGATCTGACATGGATTAATGACTGCAATAACATTTTAATAAGTTGCCCCCCCCCCCCCAAGACAATACACCAGACCGTAAACTATAAAAAAAAAATGACGTGCAAGTTCATAAAATTTACCAATCATAGAATACATAAATGTTACATTAATCAGTTTTTATGTGTCAGCTTTTAAATGAGACCTGGGACAAAATGATGGTTATGGTTTGGTGTCAAACTACCAGCCACACTCAACGACAGAGCATCCTTTATTTCTGTGTTATTTTTAAGAACCTCGGCAGTTTTTATAAAGAGATTTTTCCTTTTAGTCATTCAGCTGAGAGGCTTTCCTGCAACAGCAGAACGTTTCAGTTCCCAGACCAACATCAATACATGACACGTATAATATGTAAGTAAAAACACTCAAATTCAAATTTGATTGAAGATGAAAATTTGAAAGTACTCATCCAGCGAGCCTCAGTGAGAGGAGAAGGTAGTTGGTGGTTGCTGGAGCCGGCTGAATGAACTGAGCGTATCTCAGGATTTTAATAAAGATAATTCAACTTTGGGGCTCAGATAGGAATTCATTTCCCCAGGGAGCCGTTCTCCTGTTGCTCATGAAAAGGAAATCACTTTTTCTCCATCTGTCACTGCTGCGATGCTAATTGAAAGTTGAAAGCCTGAATTCATTCAGACGTCAATATTTCCATTTCTAGGCAACCTGTCCAATAGTCCATTAATCTTATTAATGACTTGATATCCACGTGACTCGCAGAAGGCAAAACTCTGATTTCATCACACCATCAAATAAAGAAGATGATAATGAACCTCCAATAACGACACAAATGTGTTTCATCTTTTGATATTTGATATATCAGAACCCTGGAGGGAGCCGGTGCACCTCCCAGGCGTTGATACGACGGTCTGCACCAAGCGTGTAAATACAACGCCAAAACGAAAGCTGAGACAAAGTCGTCGTCGTCGTCCATCGCTGCTGCCTGCGTGGTTTCATTTGAATCAGGACCTAAATGTCTTTCTATCAGGTCAAAACTGTTTTTTTACCGTGCCATAATATTACATTGTGAAAATGTGTTGCTCATCCTGCATGCACCAGCTCTGTGCGTTGGATGATGGTACCTGACACTGACTTCCTCCACCTGTGAAATGTCAACCGGTGTGTTTGTCGTTCCCGTCCGGCCGGTGAAGGTGCCCGCTGCTGCTCGGCTCTACCGGAGCTTACGGGTAAAGCCTGGGCTGCTGGGCTCAAGTCGGCATGTTTGCCCTGTATTAGCCCTAATCCTCTCCACAGACAGGACGGCACAGCGCGAGGGCCCTTTCAGTTCATCTGACAGGAAAACTAAATGGAAAGAGGTAAAACCAATTTCACCCTGGGATTGATATTTTTAGATTAAAGATGACGATATTCAATACCTTGAAATCTGTTTCCAGGTATTCAGTGTCTCCCCAGAATTTCATTCTCCTCAGGGTGAAAAACCTCTGAAACATTGAGACCATCATGGACACTAAAACTCTCCACTGAAACCAAACTGATGAAACTCTCTTAGTGTCAGCAGCCCCCCCACCCCCCACCCCCATTCACTGGTAGGGAGACTCTGACATTACTGACTTTAAATGAAGAATTAATTTACCAAAACAGTAATTGAAATCATTAATTAAATTTAATTAAATTTAATTAAATTAAATTAAATTTAATTAAATTAAATTAAATATCTATAAATGTCATGTCAGGTTTTACAGGTCAGGTATTTTTCTGATATCTGATATTTAATAAAAGGTCAATATCGGCCCCATATATCAGCGAACTGATGCATTGGTCGAACCCTAAACCAGACGAGGAAACTGTTAAATGTGATGCTTGGAGATGTAGAAGCAACATATAAACCCACATCATTCATTTGAACTCATTCAGCACCGTAGTTTGATATGGATGTTTCTTTGTTGCTAATGTTTCCCAACAGACCCGGTCATGTCTGATCTATGGATCTGACAGACATTTTTCTGTCGGGTCTCAGGTCTGCTGTTTTTCTTTCACAAATCAAACAGACAAGGAAGAGTTTCCCATCTGCCCCAGCTTTAGTTCACCGCGGGTGTGTACACAGCTTTGCTTCATTGATCATCATTTTGGCTCCCACTCAATCAAGCTGTCGATCTATTAATGAAGTGGACCTATTTGAGACCTGCAGATTAAACCCTTCAATATAGCGGGGTGGTTATCGACACAGCTCTCCTCACACCAGTACAGTCTAGTTTTCCGCTCGTCATATCTCCCCCCGTCTCCTTTAACTCCACCTCATGCTGACAATCGATTCGGCTGCACCGCGGATCAGAGAGCAAGCTCACCAAAGCAACTTGTATTGATTTGACCCCGGACATGTTATGGAGTCAATTCAGTCTTGACCTATGAGAAACGAGTCGCCCACATAGTAATCATAGATCAGAGAAATATATATGGCCTGGTTATATATCGACATGGTTGGACGGCTGCATCAGGCGTTTACTTCTGTCCCGTGGTGATAAGGACTCCTACGAAGAACCTCCCCCACACTCCTCAGATACTTCACAAAATAAACCTGCTTTTCTTTTTGTTGTTCTGTAGTATTTAGTCATGATGATTCTAAATGTGTAGGGGAGACCAGGGACCAGAGTCACAGACAGCTCAATAAGGTTAATGTTGATATGTAGGGAAAGCCGTAAGATGACAGGATGGAATGAAACTCCCCTCGACTCATTTAGCTTATTCTGATAAAGTTATTGTCAAATACAGATTGTACACTTGTGACAACGAGCCTCAAGCTCAACATGACCACCGACCCCATCAGAGCGGTTACGGCTAGGTAAGCTAGCTGTAGCTCTCCTTCTCTTCTTTTGACGGCTATCGTTGTATATATCTAAAGTCCTATCATAAAAAGTTGAGAGAAATAAACAACTCAAATATTTACTTTTGTCATAAAATAATCATCTCAATGTGCTTTGTGGCACATGAAACAACAAGATGGATGGCCTCTGACCCCCATGGACCAACTTACGTGACAACCAACCCCGGCCTCCCCTAACAGATTCAAGATTCAAGATGTTTAATTGTCACATACACACACGAGGTGTGTAGTGAAATGCAAAGATCTTACCTCGGTAATCCACCCCCCTCATGTCAGCTGGTGAAGTATGTTGAACAATATGGTGTACATTGTGTCTGGCAAAGGTCACAGAAATGAAACATTAGGTAGTTTTCTCTCGTTAAAAAGATTTAATAAAAGAGCAGAATAGTGAACTGTGACACCAAAACCATGATTTTCATTTCCCTTTTCAGGCCATTTTACCTGATTAGTTTTGTGAACCGTCCTTGGAAGCTGGAAACAGAAAAAAAGCATTTATCACAAAGATTAAAAACATGATAATAAAATTGTATATTAGAATTTTTTTTTTTCAGATTTGCTAAATGATTTTGTGACGTCCTAGTATGTGTGTGTGTGTGTGTGTGTGTGTGTGTGTGTGTGTGTGTGTGTGGTCTTCCTGCACATCTATCAGCAACACTATTCAAGTGAATGGCAAAGGACCTACAGTTTTATGTTACTGATTCCTACAAAGGGTATCACTTTACTCCACTATAGCCTCATTCCAGTGTGTTAACCTGTGCATTGACCTATGTAAAGCTGTTTTAAGTACACATTAATACTGTGTAAGCACTATTCTCCTTAATGTATAATAGACTTACAAGACTGTAACAGACTTATTGTCATGCCGGACTGTGTTGCAGGTGCTTCCATGAGCACTTACCAGTTTTATTTACAAAGGTTAATACCAGGTTAAGACTCTGGAGAGTAAAGTGTCACCAGAATAAGGTAACAGGTCATGCAGAGATATGTATCATCAGTGTACTGCCTCTGGCTTTCTGATCACTAGCTAACGTAGCTAGTAGAAGCTAGTGTTAGCAGTGGCTAGTAGTCCCATGTTAACAGTAACTAAACTAGCCTGCTGGCTAGTTAGCTAGCTACCAGTTTGTTCAGGTTAACTGGGCTGACTCTTCTCCAGCTGTGTGTTTTGGACTAGACACTAGGGATAAACCCTCCTGATTTTCATGCCCTCCTGGTCATTTCCTGCGGTGTCATTTCTCCCGCTATTGTGATGAAATTTCAAAATCATTTACTTTGTTAAAAATATAGACGTGGCTGCTGGGAGATTATGCACCTGCAAAGCCTTTGCAGCATGTCCTGCACTGTGTGTGAGGTGTTGTTGTCCCTATGCGTACTTCTGCCTATTCTAATACATTACAGATGACTGGATATAAGGACACTCCTGATCGTACGGATCCCATCCTGAAATATGAGCTGATACACAATTTTGCATTGTTTGTTTTCACCAAAAATGACAGAAAAGTGTATATCTTGGAGAGAGCTGCCAGGTGAATTTCAACACAATCTATTGATGTGTTTAGTTGATATAAGGCGTATATTCCTGCACCAGTATCACCAAAACAAACTCCTCTATATTTATTGTACTTACCGAATAAGGTGATCCTGTTCTAATTCAGCTGATGCCTTTATCCAGACCGTTGATGGACAACCACGGATCAAACCTGTGACTAACAGCGGTATCGTCTCCTGCCATTGAAACGTGCAGATTTACTTTGGATGCTTGCAGAAGAAGCATGACTGTGCTGGTGATATTTTTAGCTTTGGTGGTTAACCTCACTAAATTCAACCATGCTACCCTCAGCTGCAATTAAAGTGCATTCACTCAAACAACTTTGTCCAATTACCCAGGGTGCACGTGGGTAGGTGAAGAGAAAATTGTGCTTTTTTAGAGTCCAAAGATTAGAACAGTCTCCCAGCCCTGTGTCACTCACTCTTCTGAACGCTACTCTTTGTTATACGGCACTAAATTGATTGATTCAGATCCCTAAATATGTGTAATATGAGTATATCTGTGTGTGCCTTAGAATGAACGCAAATTCCAATTATGTTGTGCAAAGTTATCTTCTGTAAAACTCAAATTATTATAACTGCTGGAGTGGCTACATGAACCCTCCCCTCAACATTACAACACCTCACGGTCTCGTACAGGCCTGTTGTTTGTTGTTTTACATACCTGGAAAGATTATGGAAAATGTTACATGGTCATATAGTTTTGTAAACATCATGTAAACATGTTGCTGATCTTTTCCTCCAACCAGTGAAGTGTTGAATGTTGCAGCTTGGCTGCTTGTTGATCCACTTCAGATCAGAAATGTCCTGATAGTTTCGGTCCTAAGAGATAGTTGGAGCAGAAATCAGACCTGGACATTCACACCACATGTTCAACCGGAGAACATGTGGGTTCCCTTCCCTGTGTAGCTCCATGTAGAGCAAGGCCGGATGTCAGAGGAGAGGGGGGATGGGTGACAGTGGATATTGGGGTTACCATGTGGGACCTTGAATTACGGATGTTTGGTTGAATCGAGCCAGGCGACATGACTTCAGGCCCAATTTAGATGTTCCAGAGGTAGATAGGTTCCAGGTCTGATCAGCAGCTCAGACGTCTGGACTTTGTCAGTTCAAAATCTGCTCTTGTAATGTGAGATATGTAAAGACAGGTTTGAGAAGGACCAACCACTGAGAGCAGTATGAGCATCAAGCAACACACATAGCTAGCTATTTTGATTCAACTCTAACGTTCAGACAACCAGCGCAGACAACCCATGCTGTCTGCGTCTCCCCAACCATTCAGCGTCTAGCCCTCTTCTTCTTTTCTTCTTCTTCAGCACAAATGATCGCGCTTCATGTTTGTTTTGGGGAGACAGCGGGGTATCCAGATCCCTGTCGACCAAGTGAAGAAACTACAGGAGATGTCGGTCGGTCAGAGCGAGGGGTACAGGGATGTCCTGGTGGGCTAAGGCAGGTACCATGTGACTACAACATCCTGGGTTTGAATCTCCTTCCTGTCTCCCTTCACTGCATTCTGTCCAATAAAGCAGAAAATGTATCTGCACAGAGATCTCAGGTTTTCGAGAGTCATGTAGTGCGTGCCCGGCTTCAGAGCCACGACAACAAACCCTGAGTCTCATCTTGTAGTTTGGAAGTCTTGCTATTGATCAGCCTCTCATCATGCTGTCAGCCTGGTGCAGCGGTTCGCTGTATTGTGATGTCCATCGGTGACCGGGGTTGTTGGGAATCCATTCATCTTAGCGGCAGACTAAATTAAATTGATAGCTACGGTGCCACCGGTAGCGTTTTGGTGCAAGGCCGCGATACAGAGCCGGCAGAAGCCCAAGGACTTCTCCTTGAGCCGATGAACGCTGGGAATGTCTGCACATTTTCACAGCAACCCATGAGAAAAGTCGACATTATTGAGTATTAAGTCAAGTAAGGTCAGATTTATTTATTGCCAGTCCTTTCCAGAGAACGAAGGACAGAAATACAGATGAAAACAAGACATAAAAACAAGAGATACTGAGCAACACAGGTTTGCATTCATTTGCATTCAGAAGGAAAAAGCACAAATTAGAGTTTTGAAAATGGAGATCTAGGACAAGCAAGGCCATCCAGCTTGTGCGGTGTATGAAAGATAGAATCTGGCGAGGTGCACATCGACGTGTTCTTGTATTTGCCTCAACAGATAATGAAGATGAATTTTCTGCAGTGCTGTCGCCGCATGGCAAGACCGGATCGATCATCGCGGTAGTCGTACATGACAGTCTGCATTCAATGAACAAATGAAGAGTGTCATTCCAGAACGAGACGCCCGTTTGAAATTATTGACACCTACTCTCACAAAATGATGTCGGCACAAGGGTGAAGCACATTACAGGTTGAGATTGCACTCCTGAGTCATCCCAGGACCTTTGCTTTAAAAATAGCAGAGAATCATCACAGAAATACTGATGAATTTCGTACCATATTCCACACTGACAATAAAAGACAACACAAAGTCCAATCAACAGCCCTGAAGGTGACACCTCTGACTCTGGACGGGCGCCACGACACATCATAGCACGCCAGCTTCTAAAACACAGAGATTAATTATCCGCCGGGGTGGGTGACGCGTTGCGGTGGGGAAAAACAACACGTGTGGGCGGGGAATATCAACCAAAAGCATTTCTGCTGTCTCTCACATACATAATAATTGCCTTTCCTCTTGCCAATGTCTGTACAAATACTGCCAATGTAAGCGCATACAGCTGGCACAGACAGCAACACTGAATAACTGAATAATAAAGAGACTCTCTGACGAGTCCATCACTGATCCAATACCTGGCTTTACTGAACGTTAACCACAGCGAGTGTAGTCAGTGAATCAGAGAACACGGTGCTGAATGTGATCTAGTTCTGCAAAACGGTGACAGTTCGAACTGAAACTCCGGCCTGGTTGTTAAAATCTGTCGTTTTCAGTGCAGTTTTTCTCGCCGCTTCAGCTCAGCCGGTCGTAGGAGCGTCTTGTTGAACACAAATTGTTTTAGCCGGTGCTGATCGGTAAACACAGCAGCAGGGAGAGGTTCACTGACAACTCTGTCCATATCCTTTCATATTGCTAATCCTCTCAGAAAGCGTTTCAAAAGGTGATTTCCACCAATCACAGTCCCTGGTACAACGAGGCTCAGGTGTGGCGGGGCGGGGCCAATCAGCTGGTAGAAATCAGCCAGTCTGTGAGCTCGGTGGCGGGGTCGGCAGCGACGGTGTTTTACATCAGGGGGTTTAAGTTCATACGGTAAGGCCGCGGTGACGCCAGTATTTATTTGTATTTCAGTGTCACAAGGCACATTATAATATCCACACTACCTCATCTCAAGTTTTGCTCTGAAATGAGATATATATCCAATCCAATTTTTAGATAATGACACTTTTTAAGGAGGTAATCGAAGTCCTAAATGAGAACACACAGGTTTGGGAATGAACTCTTACACAAAGTAAGCTTTACCGATAAATCATCCACCTGTTCTGTTTCATCATCACCATAAGAAATGAACAGAAGACTTCTCAACTCATTAATAGAACAACAACACATAACAGTACTGTCATGGTGTTAATAGATATAATATGAAGACCTATTGAGGTATTTGAGGTGGCTTTGCGGAGGGAGTAGATTCCCATGAATGTGTTGAAGTGTTTCTTATTAAGAACCCATTAAAAACTCTGAGTAAAACCAGATGGTACGTCCTGAGATGTATTATATTTTAGCCCTCATTAAAGTCCCTCTCTAGCGGTGTTACACTTCCTGTATCATTCAAAATGGCTCCAGGAAGTCTGGACCACCCAGAGGAGAGGAAACACATCAGGTTTCTTTAATGGACGCTGATGCCGGTCTACATCTGGAACAGTCCACCCTGAACCACTTTAACACTGTTGTGATGTCTGTTGTGTTCCTGGTCCATCTAGTTGTCTGCTGTTTTGTTTTTCTTCCAATCGTAGACGACGTGACGTCACGTTGAGATATTTCCAGTTTGATATCAGAAAATGTATCATGGATTTAAACCATCAACGGTAACCGTCAGGTTTTGGTGTCAGACAATCAGAATCAAAGAGCAAGGGCTTCTTTCTAGACCGACGATCAACAATCATTCAGGAGAAATCCATCAGAGGAGAGAGAGAGACCAATTTCTCCACCGACAGTAGATAGACCAGAATGCAATGCAGTAGCCGAGATAGACCAGAATACAATGCGGCCACGTTTTCCCAACAGGACAGAGGCAGGCTGAGGGAATAAGGACACCAAAAGGTAAATGACAACACATGAACATCACAGATTGATGATGTATGTAATATTAGAGGTAGGCCTTTTCCTTTAATGGGTTTAGTCGACTTGCGGCTCACAGTAAGTTATTATCCATTCGGCGTGGTTCAGGTTGAAGCACATATTTTGGGAGGTTTGGGTTTGGCCAGGTTCAAATAGCCCGAGGCAAGCAGCAAAACACTGTAGACAGTCTGTAGACAGGCAGGCAGGCAGGGGAACTGGGGAACTCGTAAGTGGGTCTGATCCTGAGTGCTGAGACGGGAAATAAATAACAGAAGGTGGATTTCCTCTGAAGATCCTAGCCGTATAAGCTATTTATTTTCACTGTTGTTGCGTCCCTCCGTACAGCCCAACCAGGTGTGCTAAAGTTAACACCCAGTGTTTTTCTGCTTCACTATTTTGTGGCCATACTGAACGTCCAAGTCATTAAACTGCTGCTGTTTCCGTGAACCAGCCTGATCAGGTGAATCCAGGTGGAAGCTCTGATCCCTGGTTGATTTACCTGTTAAATCCACTTCAGGCATGAAGGAGAGGAGACACTTTGAAGCTTAAATTATAACATACTAAGTGCCAGTTGGTGTGTGGATGAATTGGTAATTGAACCCCCAACCTGGCAGTGGTAGTGCCTTGCTCCACCCACTAAGCTACAGAGTAGAGTCACACTATCGTCCCTTATAGGCTTAAAAGAAGAAGAGCTGCTTCATCACCGTCTCTGCCCTGAATCATATCAGGTGACGTACACCCGCCCCCTCTGGCGGCCATCTTGGAGGACCTCAGTTCTGAACAGCTGTCTCAACAGAATTGAATCTTCATGGTTAATTTCTGTCTGTTTCTACTGAACTGATCATTTCATTACTGATACATCTGATTGATTTAGATCATGTAGCTTGTTAGCTAGCTAACCATAGTATCTGGCAGCTAACCATCAATGTCTTCTTGTTAACACATCTGGTTAGCACACTAGCTAACGTATCTAGTAGAAGCTAGCCGGTGCAGTTGTATGGCCACGCCCACAATTTACCATAACACACCCACAATTAGCCTGGATTGAATATAAATGTCCATCGTTATTATTTTAGTTTTGAAAAGAAATGGTGAAAGCGTTCAACTGAAGTTGAAGTAAAGGTTGGAGAAATTGAAAAAAGAAAAAGTCTGTTATTTGGAGGAGCTTTGGTGATAAAAACAATCAAATATATTGAATGGCAAAAGGAAACTGCAGCGGTAAATGTTGTTAGTTCAGAGGAGGAAGTGGTGTGACCTCAAGGAGGAGAGGGTTTATGCCTCTGGTTAATAGCAGGTTTATAACATTACTGCAACCTGCTGCTCTTAAAGTAATAACCTGCAAACTCAGAAAAACAGAAAATCCAAGGAGTAAGACGTCACAGTACTGGACACACTGTTTGATTGACAGGTGATCTCTGGGAAGAGCAGTGAAGAACACCACAGTGAGGGACACCACAGTGAAGAACACCACAGTGAGGCTGGGAGACGAAGATGGAGACTGGATAAAAAAACAACAGATCTACTGGATTACCACTTTAAAGTGATCCTGATTTCTTTCCCTGGAGGTTTCTCTGGTTTCTCTACGGTTCAAAGTGTCACTGTCGGCCAACACCTGGACTGACTGATGTCACACACACACTCATTACCTCCCAGCTACACTTCCTGTACTGCCTCCTAACACACACACACACACACACACACACACACACACACACACACACACACACACACACACACGAGTGTGGGGCTCTGTAATCATGGACAGGTTAATGTCGCCCCTCTTCCCATGATCAGGTCAGGGGTGCAAATCCCTGGGGTTTACCCCTCCCCATACCAGCCCCCCCCCCCCCTCCTCACCCCACCCCCACTCTGTCCCCTCCCCGCCCCCCCCCCCCCACACCTCAAAAAGCTTACAAACAATATTAAAGGTGTGTGTGTGTGGGAGAGAGAGAGAGAGAGAGAGAGAGAGAGAGAGAGAAAATAAAGTAAAATGGATGTTCAACTAGACTGCAGGGTGGGAAATGAACACCAGTTTACTACCAGTGACCAGTTAAATACCAGTGACCAGTTTAATACCATGGAGTGCACAATGACCTGCATTTTATCTGAACATGGACAGCAGGGGGCGCCGTGGTGGGTCAGACATTCTAACTTGCATTAAAAGGGTCTTGAAAGTCTTTAATTTAGGTGAATGAAACTTCCAGACCTTTCCTTTCAAAGTTGAGGCTCAGCTGTGGATGTATCATCTGTAATGAATAATGGTAAGAGTTAAGAGTAGAGCTGCATTATTATTATTGTAAATAGTGTGAACCTGTTATTTTGCACATTTCTGCTGAGCATCGCCACTTTGCATTGCCACTTTGCATTTCACTACACACCTCGTGTGTGTATGTGACAATTAAACTCCTTGAATCTTGAATCTTGAATCATTAGAGTTAGAGGTAAGAAAAGAGTCTGAACAGATGAATCCAGGTGAAAACTATGATCCCTTATTGATTGATTGATTGATCAGTCATGAAGGGGAGAAGCAGATCAAGTGACATACAACAGTCAGATGGAACTAAATCAATATTATATTTATGAGTGCTGTTGGAAGCATGTACGAGCTGTGGAGAGACTGTCACCACCTCACTGCTCTGTTCATCATTGAAACCCTTACAGGTGTTTTGTTGTGAAACATCGCCCCCTACTGGAGGGTCACATTAACACTGCTGACCTACAGCATGACTGGAAGGATAGTTGTCCTGTCTGCTCTGTCAGAGACTGATGCTTGATATACTGTCGTACTGGAATTAGAAGACTACATTAGACCCCATCAGTCCCCCCCCCCCCACCCAAAGACCCCTGAAACCCTTTCATGAACCTCTGGAAGCCCCTCAAGGTCCCCTGGAACCCTGTCAAAGACCCCTGAAACCCTTTCACGAACCTCTGGAAGCCCCTCAAGGTCCCCTGGAACCCTGTCAAAGACCCCTGAAACCCTTTCATGAACCTCTGGAAGCCTCTCAAGGTCCCCTGGAACCCTGTCAAAGACCCCTGAAACCCTTTCATGAACCTCTGGAAGCCTCTCAAGGTCCCCTGGAACCCTGTCAAAGACCCCTTAAATGAACCTCTGGAAGCCCCTCAAGGTCCCCTGGAACCCCCTAAACCTCCTTAACTAGCTGAGTGATTTAAATGACCTCAAAACATCCTGCCAGAGTGAGACCAGCCAAAATGAGAACAGTTGGGAAAACCCTACTGTTGCTCTGCCTTAGAGGCTGTTTAACAAACCCTGTAGTTGATAACATGAAACAGTAGAACACAAAACGACCCGTCTTCTTTCTTTCTCCTTCATCCATGATCCTTCTGGGGTCACAACATTACATTACATTACAGTCATTTATCAGACGCTTTTATCCAAAGCGACTTACAATAAGTGCATTCAACATAGGTAGGCAAGAAAACTACTAGTCACCAGAAATCGTAAGTGCATTTCCTTCCTAAACAAGCAACTAAGAGCATAACTAGTGTTAAGGTAAGAGTGCAATAAGTTAGCAACCTACTTTATCTTAAACAAATGAGACAAATAAGTGAACCAAATAAACAAGAGCTAAGACAAATAAGTGTATCAAATAAACAAGAGCCAATAAACAAGAGCTCAGACACATAATTGACGACAAATAGGCAAGACAACATTTCCTCCATGTACTGTCTGGGTGCTGTGACCTCTGACCCTTGACCTCCTTGCTATTGGTTGTTTGTAACCAGTATTTAAATGCAATGCAAAACTACTGGTCTGGTTTTAAAACAGGAAGTCAGTGTCACTGTTTTTTAATAAGCAGAATGTTGATTTATTATTAATTATTTATTTCGCTTTTTTTAAAATTTGCGCTAACAAAAATCAAACAATATGAAAGAAAAAGTAAAAGTAACAACGTTCTAATTTCACAAAGTAACTTGTTGATGATTATAAGAATTGAGAAACTAAAGTGTCAAAGTTACTAGTCACCACTAAAGTACTCTACCACGGTACAAACGTTGGTGCCCATGAACTGGGAGAGCCGGGCGACGGCTTGGCGATTGATCTTGCCGGTTAAAACCCTCCAGCTCAGCATGAAGTTAATGAAGGACTGGTCGCCTAGTGGCTGACCTTTCCCCTGGCACAGAGCACAGAACACAACCACTCATTTGTATGGAAATTGGTCTTTCCTCCCGGCATCATCCCGGCTTGTGTGCTAGTGGCCCTGGAGGCTTTCAGAGCAGCAGAATAAACCGCTGAAAGGAAACGTGTGAGTGCAGGACACTTCTTCTTTATTTTGCGAGTGCAGATAGCTATTGAATGGACGTACTCGCCTGCAGTGGTCTTACTTTCATTTATGGTGTCATGATATTACAGTATAGTGGAGTGCTGTGTGTTCTCAGAGGGCCGTAATAAGGGTCGGCAGTGCAAGGCTGCCCTTATTCCAACTGTTGGTTCATGTGTTTTGCTCACAACACTTTGTAACTTTAAAGGTGCCATAAGTAATCTTCTTCCTGTCCCATAACTGTTATTGATCAATACCAATGACCGATCGATTAATTGTCCAGCTGCTGAGATTTCTGTCTTTAAAACTCACTTCATGACCCACAATCCCAATCCCCCAGAATGAGTAGAGTATAGAGTTATATATCACAATGTTAGTGCGAAGACCTGCTGTAGTTGAAAATACTCAAGATATGGATAGAAGGTAAAATAATTTTGCTCCTCAGATCATTAAGACTAATAATTGTGATTAATAGTGGAACCAATAGAAGACTGTGGTTGTACTGGTCAACTCTCAGTATGGATGTGAAGCAGGGTGAGGCTCAGTAAAACTCATCTGAACGTCAAGCCTGACAACCCAGGAGACACTAGGACAGATTACACTTTATATAATACAAGGAACAAAAAGAAAACTCTCTGTTTCAAAGCTCCATACTTTTCTCAGACTTTCATTTCTCATCTGTGTCTCTTGAGGTCTGATCTGATTTCTTGAATGTGTCAGCTAAATGCCAAAAATAAAAATAGAAAACGTAAATGAATGAGATGTTTCGGTGAGGAAGGGAGACTTAACACAAGGCTTTAATGGTAATAATGTGACTATTTTGGAACCGAGATCTTTTAGCTTTAACAAATACCTTCAATAATAATCCCCAGAGTTTTACGCATGCCAGCAATCATTCTGCAAAAGTATCCGTCGCATGATCAGCTGAATCAAGTCACACAAATCAGACCACAGACCCCCATTTAAATAGATTTTGTCCAAGGACCCCCATATTGGAAGATTTTAGTTGGTGTTCAGTCTTATACGCTCTCAACTCTGGATAATGTCTTGTGAATTGTATCATAACCTCCTCAAGAACCCCTGAAACCCACTATATGACCCCTGGAACCCCTCAAGGACCCCTGGAGGTCCCCAGGCCCCAGTTTAACAATGAGACGTTGGAGAGAAACTCGTCCCTCCTCCCATGTGGTGTTGTGGCTTAGTGGAACGATGTGGATGAAGAAGGAGAACATCTCTAAGCCTCAGGAAGGATTTCATGTTTGGTGTTTAGGGCACCAGGAGAATTCACCTGTACATAAAATGCTATTTTGAAAAAGACCTTGTGTGTGATCAACTTGGTGTCCGTATCCTTAATCTACCTTTCATAACTTGAAAACAACAGGCACACCCACCCAGCACCCTCGGCTCAGCCCAAAACCAATATTGTCTTTCAAGGCTGGGATGAGAAGAGCTTACTGGGTGGGAGGAGAGCTTGGACCAAGAACTGCTTATAGCTTAATGTAACATTTGTTTAAGAAGAAGTAGGTAGCTAACATATTGAACTTTTACCTTAGCACTAGTTATGCTCTTAGTTGCTTATTTAGGAAGGAAATGCACTGGTGACTAGTAGTTCTCTACCTATGTTGAATGCACTTATTGTAAGTCGCTTTGGATAAAAGCGTCTGATAAATGACTGTAATGTAATGTAAATGTAATGTAATCTTATATTTTAGCCTTGAAGCCTCGTCAGCCTCATCTGACCTGGGTTGGAGAACACATCAGCCAAATCCTGGTAAATATTAGCTAAACTGGGTAAACTATAACCTCCAGTTGGTGATCATCATGAGGCAAACAACCACCAATGTATCTATATGGAATAATTCATTTCTGCTTTATTTCTCCTAAAACAATGTGAATTTACAACAGAAACATTTATGTTGTCTTACACTCAAATTAAAAGGTGGGTAAACTGAATTTGACGACAATACATCTCTGGTTGGTTTTAGGAAATAGGAATAAGAAATAAAAATATTGGATACCACTTAAAGGCTAGTAGACAAACTTAGCAGACACAGACAAAATTTGTCAGTATTTGTCTTGTGGGTGGTTTTAATCTCTGTTGTAGATTCCAGTGGCTGCTGAATGTTGGAATCCATCAAAAGTTGTTTTTCTACCGGCGTGGTTATTTTCCAGCGCTTTGGGGTTTTATCTCAAGAGCGTCTGGGGTGTTTCCCATTTGACTGCCCAATCTCCAGTAATAGTAGGTCTAGTATATCTGTCGTGTTGTGTACTTCAGCTGTAGCAGTGAGCTTAAATCCTGTTGATTTATTGGCATTTTAATGTAAGAAAGTTCAATATTGTAGCTTTAAGGACAAAAATAATCTAAATCATCAATGCTTTTCTGAAAATATAATTGATTTTGTTTATATTGGTGGTTGTTTCCCTTATGATTCTCTAGTTTACCCACTATTGTATTTACCACTATACATCCCTGGTTGTAATATGTAACCAATAACAGAACTGACAGTGAGGAGTTTCAAACGAACCCCTGGCTCTGATGCCTGGACATTGTGCAGGGCAGCATGTGGTGGAAACCTGCTGTGACATGTTCCCAAAGCCCAGTCACATGCTTTGCACTGCCATCCTGCTTCAGATCAGCATCTCCTTCAAGTGCACTTGTGATGCCTTCATGTGCTCTTCGTAAGTTCCTACGTCTGAGGTCTGGTGCCTGGTTCAGGGGCCGGCCAGGGATGAAAACAGACTGAGCCCATGTCTTCTCTATGGGGCTGATACGTTAACAGTTTTTTTAACAGTAACACTTTTTAAGCCGCGTTGGTCTGTATTTTTTATAAGTTGAAACCATTTGAACCTTTTTTGGACCGCAGTATACCTATTTATCCGTTAACTGTTCACTAGCCTATCAGAGGTGGTGAAGGTAGAGCTCTTCTCTTGAGTTTCAAAATGGAACAGCATCTCAATCCCTGCATCCATGTGTGCCTCAATAAACAGAATGTCTTTTCCCCGCCCACCTGTTTCCTCCCATCACTTAGCAAGCTACCCTGCCACAACTACAAACAAGATGCTGGTCAGTTGGATCTTTTGCTATCTTTTTGACACTTTTGACAATTTACCTAATTTTACAATGGTTCCTGCTTATCACTACACTAAACAGTCGAGAACGTGAGGCAGTAGTTGCTATCGATATTCCCATCAGTATCCCATCCCGTCAGTATTCTGCATACCTGGACACTGTGCAGGGCAGCATTCAGGACGTCATGGACCCTCATCCTCTTCTTCAAGACCAAGCAGAGCAGAGAGTAGTTTTGACCATTACGTCATTTTGACTGCGTGCACTCTGTCGCGTTTGTTTCTGCATGAAGCATGAACCAGCCATGAAACTTGTCGGTGCATTCACATGCTTTTTGTTGGAAATACCTTAAAGAAACTGAGCCTTTAACAAAAGTAGTTTTTTTATTTTAGAAATCAAGTGGCACAGAGTGACTTTGTGCATTTTCATGCAGCATATATTTAATATTTTTTCCCATTGTACATATTTTCTATTAATTTCTTTTGTCTATCAGTGTGTTCTACTTATTTTATTTACTTAATACATTCTAGTGTTGCAATTGTTGGTTATGTTATGTTGGAATATGTCATCAAATAATATTATACTGTATGACTTTGCTGTGTGAATATTTGCTGCTGTAAAGACCCAATCTCACTATGAGGATTATTAAAGTTTCATATTATCTATATTTAACACTTTATTCTCCAGTCTTTCAATTTCTGAGGATTCACAACATCTCTAATAGTAAAAAAAAAACCTCAACATCTATCTACAATGTCTGTTGTTCTTAAGTACTACATAATGCAGGTATCTTTTAACATTAACTTCTTCTCATATCTCTTTCTTTACTGCAAACTGTTTCTTCTTCACCACAATTATGTCACCTTCCGTCAATGTGATGAGTAAGAAAGAGTACTAGTTAAACCAGTGTGACAAAACCTTGACGTTGTAATGACGAGTCCCCCTTCCTGCTTCCTCGCCTCATATCGTCTTTCAGATTTCCGACAGCACTTGAAAGCTACTATAACTACAACCATCTGCCTACAGGACGGACAAGGCGACTGAACCGCACCGAGAACCGTCTACACGTTAACCGGAGGGGATAAATCATAACACTTGCGTTAACTGTAAGTTGTTTTCACAGTGAAATCCACATTTTATATACTCCAGATTTGTCACCGTCTGTTAGCATCATTTCCGCGCGGTGGCTTTGTTTAGTTTCCGGGTTCCTTCTTTGTGCACACGGCACCGGGCTGCTGGTGCGGAGCGCACAAATCCAGCGTGTTACTGTTTACCACCAATGTGTGTGATTTCACGTCAAAGAAAGAAACATGTCGCTGGTCGTGTTGTCGGAGGTGGATTTTCTAAACCTAATGGCTTGGTGAGACCACCAAACGGCAGGCCGTGCCTCGCCACCGCTAGGCCCTAGCTCGGGCCCGCAACTACCGGACAGATGCCATCTGTCAGCATCTTCCATAAAGTAGAATAAAATAATGGTGGCTAGCTGGCTAACCTAGCTAGCTCAGTATTCCCAAGTGAACAGGTGAGGGTGCTTTATGGTTCAACGAAGGGCGTGTTAGTATCACATTGGCCGGTTCCTGCTTATGAAATGCTTTTATCCTAATTTAGATTAATTATTTTATACGAGTGTCAAGCGTCTTGCCAACATAAGCTGCCTAACGCTAGCTAACAGTTAACCCCGATGCGTTGTCTCGTCTCGCGCGGAGAACCTCACGCCAAACTAATTCAAAAATCTGTCAGTTAATGTTGCCTTGCTTATCGGTAAATGTTATATACCTCGTAGAAGACGACTTAAGACGTTTTAGCTTTAGTAGACCCCCTTCAATTCGGCACACATCCAATATCCCAAGCCGCACTTACCAACCAATTATAAAAGTTGAGTTTTTTTTTTATTGTGGTGCTTGGTGGATAATCTATAAACCGAATTTAAAGCCCCTAAGGTTTTGTGCAGGTGTTAAGTCAGGTAAGCTAACTAACTACTCTCCATACTGGAGAACATGTAGCGGGGCTAACTGAACAGGTGGCCGCCTAGTAATGCCTTACAGTTAACCTTATATTATCTGCTTCCTTTGTATTTCATCCCTATATTGTATCGCATATAAACTACTTATATCTAACGTTAATTAATCGAGCAGTTAACATCATGTTCCTTTATGCTGTTAAAGGAAAAGTCCACCCTGAAACACTTAAAAATTACTGATGATGTCCCGGTAACCGCCAGGTTTTGGTGTCAGCCAATCAGAATCAAAGAGCAAGGGTTTCTTTCTAGACCGACGATCAACAATCATACAGGGAGAAATCTATCAGAGAATTACCAAGATAGTAGCCAAGATAGACCAGAATGCAATGCAGCCACAAGACATGATGGGTTTTGAGTAAGGGGCACCACTCACACAACTCTCCATCTACACACATAACCTACAGCTGAATACAACAAGTCCAGGCAAAAGTAAATCACAGCACTTCATCACAAAAAACTTCTGCAATGCATTGTACATCACAGACTAATGATATATAACAGTATAACATTATCCAAGGGTCGAATTTTCCTTTTTAATATAATGTTTTCCTACTTAGACTACTGAGGCACTTGGGACTCGTCCATTTCTCTGTGATTAAAGTAAAGACACTTATTATATAATAATCATGGAGTATTACAAGGAGGTTAGCCTAAATAAGCCTAAATATCTCCTCTGGCCATGGTAGGAAAACTAAATGCTGGTAAATATTGTATTTGGCTGGTAAGTTAGTTTACTGTACCAGACACTTTGGCAGGAAACCAGCCGACATTTAGATGTCCTATTCTCAAAGTCCAGCTTGGTGGTAAATAATAAGAAGGGCAAGTGAATTTCAAGCATTTTGCCAACTTATAGTATCCAAGTTAGATGCTTGAGGTGTCGCTGTTGTTTGTGTCTCTGACTGCATTGTATTCGTCATGGTTGATTTCACGACATATTGGCCTTTTGGTTTCCAACAGTGTGCAATGGGGGGCAAAAGTCTGCAGGTTTTCATTCCAACCAAACACTACAGCAGCTCATTTCAGTAATTAGTTCCTTCTCTCTGGCTGAAGGTGTGCTGACTAGTGAAATCTGCTGCTGTAGTGGAAACCTGCAGGCTGTTCGCCCTCCATGAAGACATGACTGGTATTGACTATACTAGGGTAGTCCATTATTGACGCTTGAATTGAGACTTTGGCGTGGTGTTAAGTATAGCTCACTCCATAATAACTGGCCACTATGACTGATTAAAAATGTCCTTATTAACAGGTATAATGGATAAGGGGAAGCACAGAGCGGTGCTGGCCGTGTTGTTCCTCTTTGCCCAGTGTTTATCATACTGTAACGGAGCCAGTGGTCCGGAGTGCAGCCTGGCCACAGCAGAGGCAGGAAACACTCGAGTGGAGCTTCTGTCTGCTGTAGTAGACACCCAGCAAGCTGAGAAGACTCAGCGACAACACCTAGAGGCTCTCTTCAACCGGTAAGTTCCTGAATGTAATAGATTTTACTAGCCCGAGGGGAAGTTTTCTTGCACATAAAGATAGCCAGCAATGTACTAAAGACAGTGCAAACATGGATGTCTACAAAACTGAAAGGTCTTATATTATAGGAATGTCTCTAAAAATGCTATTTATATACATATTTGATCAAAGATGTTTAAAGGAAAACTCTGCCCTAAAACACTTAAAGAGCAACACAACAGCAGCTAGTGCTACCGCTATCACTCTCTCCACCTACACGGAAAACCCACAGCTGATGCTGCGTTCATGTCATATGGGAGTTACCATAAATATGAACTTCCTACTGGGGGGGGGGGGGGGGGGGGACTTTCACGTCAACCTCCTAATAGGAAACGTCAGAACTTTCAAACCAAACTTCATCACAAAATTACTCCTGGAATGTATTGAACATGACATATTGATGTAAGTGTAAGATAATGTAATTGGCATTGAGGTGTAACATTGAGTTACGTGTAACTGAAGTATGTCAAATTCAGACTTAATATTGCTTACTATTGCTCCATTTTCTTTTGGCTGCATCCTTATGTACTCATATTTTTTTCTCGCTATGATGCTGCATTTAACACACCCCAGATAAATAACACTAACCCAGAGTTTGTATATTAAAAACGAATGTATCTGCCTATCTATGAAGGTATGTGGTTTAAATACCCGTGTATCCTGTTATCTTGCTTCCCTGGATAGATATGTGTATAAATATTTACCTCATGTTGGCTTTCAAAGTAATTATGACATTAAAATACGTTTGTTGCAATCCATAATGCTATATATCCATTTTTGGGGAAAATAGATTAGAAAAAGATTATGATAATGTTGTTTATAGCTCAATATTTACAAAATTCAAATGATTTCATCTTCTTCTAAAGTGTTATTTTGCAAGTAAAGGGTTTGAGATGCCTACTAACTTAACTGTGGACCACTAGCAGCTACTGAGGCGTCAGCTACTGGGAATTCTAATAAAGAATGAAACGATAACTTCAGTAAACACTCAATAGTCAGTTGTACTTTCATGCCAGCAGTTATTAGTAGTGGTAGGTGCTACATACTCATATCTATTGTTGGATTGCCACAACTCTTGACTGAGGACATTTTAATTGAGATGTATTATTAAATCAAACAGATATGGGGAAAATGGCACCATATCTTTAACGGGCTTAAAGAAACTCCTGCAAAGTGTGGGGTTTAATGGTGTCAGGAGAGATATGGTGCAACACCACAAGCAACCTGGCGAAGAAAGCAACGACCATGACCATCACCACCACCACCACCATCATCATCACCATGACGATAACGACACGCACCACCAAAAGCATGCCCACGCCGAAACCTCGGAGCCCATAAAGTTTCCAAAGACCCCCAAGGCCCCCAGAGAGCAGGATGCCACCCCAGCGAAGAAAGTGGAGGACTCCGATGCACATCACAATCTCTATGACAAGAAGACTACAACGGCGGCCCAGGAGTTCAGCACCACCCTGACATACACCACCCGCCTGATGGTGCAGTCCGAGGAAAGTCGTAGGAGACGGGACAGCAGCCCAGACGCCAGTCCCACTGGCCTGGAAGTCACAGGGGCATCAGCCACCAGGTTGATCGGCAAAGAGCTAGTCACTGAGGGCCAAACCCAATCACCTGTGTTCAGCCGGCAGGGTGATCACGATCAGGACCACGACCATGATCAGGGCCACGACCACGATCAGGACCACGACCACGATCATGGCCACGACCACATTGACCAGGATGTTCTGCGCAACCGAAGCCAACACCATGTCCTGGACAACGTAGAGGTAGGACTTTTGCTTTTCTTTTTTTCTGATATATGAAAATACGACATTATGGAGTGGCAGTAGCCTGAAGCCTGGTTCATGCTTCTTGCAGAAATGAGTGTGCAAAGTCAAAACACCATCATTTTGGCCATTGGCCGCTGGCTGATTCCAGTGGGGTTTCTCGTTGGAGAGCTGCAAGATCAGTAGCTACAAAACCATTAAAATAATGGGTTTCCAGGCATGTGGTCTTCATGAGAAGCACATGAATGTCAAGGTACAGATTTTTTTTTTCTTTGCATTCATACAGAGTTTGCGTGCCTCAAGCCACACAGAAAGCATGAACCAGGCATTGAGGTTAGCGACAGTTTGTATGTTACTTTTATTCACTTATCTGCACAAGTATACTATGCATAAGAACTGAAAGACAACATTCATATTCTCATTGGATGGCAAAAATAATTCTCAATAACTTCTCTGCAATTTCTCTGCAAACTGTTTTCATCCATTCATTCAAGGACCCTTTTAAAAATGAAGGTCAGAGCAAAAATCAAGAGCATCTCTCAGTGACCGTCCAGCTGGTCCAGTAGTTGGTATGAGACTTGGCTTTGAAGATTTCGTTCATTTAATAGAGTAAACATTAAATATTACTTTAATCCATCAAGATGTATAGGCTGTATTTCATCACATCCTCACCAGATACATTACAACGTTGTCTCTAAATCCTCCCTGAATCCACCCTTCTAGTGGGGTCAAGGTTATCCTGATTTTTGGCATCGAAACTATATTACTATACTAAACTATACTATATTAAACTATATTAGATACTAGACTAGATTTGAAATATGTAGAAACAACATTTAGTCTTGATTAAATGTAGGATTACATTACCCAATCCAAATCTGAATGATTACAATCTAATTTATCAGTTTTGAAAAATACCCAATTTGTCAGACTTAATCCAATCTGATTACTGAAATCCTATCAAACGTTTTGAAAACCTGGACCCAGAAGACTGTGGGTGTACTGGGCAGGCCCCATTGTGAATGTGAAGCAGGGTGGTGCAGAAAAACAAACCCTCCCTAGATAAATACAGATTAGAAAAAGTACTGTGAATATAACAGAGTAGCCTTGGCTAAAGCCTTGCAAGCCTAAACATTCAGCAGCAGCCAAATGCTGGTGAGATCAGATGACGTCTGTTCTAGGTCAGCTGTTGGTTACCTTTATCAAAGCAAATGTCAAAATTGAAGGTGGGTATGAACTTTCAGCAGTGTGGCGGCAACATATAAGGCCAGACGGAAGAAGAAATTGGGTCAGTACTAGGGATGACACAAAATTTAACATTCCAAAAAAGTGGTGATATGCAGAGTGATGCGGCGTAATATCTAAGAAATGCTCTTTTCTTTTTTGCATTATTGGAACACACAAGGCTAGCAAGTTTTAGGGTCATCACACTTCTGGTGATCACAGCTTAACTCACTACTATGTAGACGTAGGAGACAAGACGGATTCAAGTGTTAAGTCAACAACTGACAAGTTGAAGACTTTTGTAAGAGCCTTGCCTAACAGGAAACACTAGCAACATGCTGCACCATGTACAACATCACAATGAAAAACTCCAGTTGCTGCTATATGGTCAAATGTTGCATTTGAGTCTTAAAGATGGTTTCAAAAGTCTTAAAAATTTAGCTGGTCCAGTAAGAAATTTCCCTTGTTGCACAGATGTATTTTGTACCTTTTTTTTTTTTTTTTTTTGGGGATGTCAATTTTATTTTGAAGTGGCATTAAAAAGATCGTTGAAGGGGCGTCCTGGTGGCTCAGTGGTCTGGGGCGCATGCCACATGGCCGTGGCATCCTGGGTTCGGTTTCAGCCCGGGACTTATGTCACGTGTCGTCCCTCCTCTCTCATCTTACCTTTCCTTTCTCTCTCTACTGACTGTCAAATAAAAGGCAGAAATTAAAAAAATAAATCGTTGAAAAGTAAAAAAACAAACTCCGTACTAAGTAAATTTAACCTTCAGAAACTGTTTATGGTTTGCTTTTGTTTGTCAGAAATTAAAAGGTTTTCATTCAGATTTTGCTCAAAGAGTGAACCCTGTGTCTGTGTCTGTATAACCAAACCGTGAGCTGAACGAAGTTAAGAAGATAGCTGTAGGTTGGAAAATAAAATAAATAAAAACACAATGTGTATACAGTATATGATGCTAATTATAAAAATGGCTCTACATGATGCCTTAAATCAATTTTACACTTGGATGGCTGTTTCAAGATTGACAGATGCCACCAATGATTCAGGGTCCTGTCTGAGAGCACATGTGCAAATTTGTGTCACTGACTGGTCACATATTAATGAGCTTAAAAATGTATGTGTAAACTGTGTTCTCCAGTTAGTCAGTGCTAACAGATCTTGAAATCCTTGGATCAGTGGAGTGGTAAACTTGTTATTATTATTTTTTTTTAACCCCAGTGTCTGAACGCCTCCTCCATCCTCTCCTCCCATGGGATGTCCCAGGAGGTGGCCTTGACCCTCAGTGACTTCACCTACCTCTGCCCTGCCCTCCTCAACCAGATCGATGCCAGGTCCTGCATCCTGCTTGGAGACACTCCTGAACATGGAGGGAAAGGTAGGAGCTGACAGTGGAGCTTGTGACCAATAACTAATCAGCAGCCAATCAGTTCAGGGTCTGAAGTTACCACCTGCCATGCACCACATGCTGGTAAAACTTGTCTTTAGTGGGTCAATCAATAAGCGTCACACTGGCTAGTGACTTTATGAGGCTATAACATTTATATACCTCAGTTATTTACATACACTTGGCCTCTTCTCAAACTTTGTCCCTGGTGGCCACCGTACACTCTCTGGCTATGAGCCAATCAAGCAAAACAATGTCTCTTTACAACAGGCTCCTGACTGGCTGCCAGTGACGCTGCTCTAAATATGGTTGTAAAATCCTTATGGTTGCTCTAAAATTGGTAATATCTAAACTATCTATCTAAACTTCTGTTTCTAGTGTAACTAGCGTTACTTGGTTGTAATTTTGAATTCTGTTTACTTAAATTTGATCTGTTATGTAACTGAGTTTGCAAGTTTCAAAGTAACACACTATCTGATTCTGTTCATGAGAGCACTGAAAACAGGTAGAATTAGGATAATAAATATTCTTGGCAGGCATTTATTTTAGTTAGTTAAGGGCTGGTTTACACACTGTACACGCCACTGCAATACGGTACAGCGGGCAAGCAGCTAGCTCAAATTGGCCATTGGACAGTAGCATGGGAATGTTGTCGCTAAGAGGGTGAATGCAGGGTTATGTTTACCTTGTCCGCCTGTGAGAAACCACAAAACTAGTAAGTGGCCACAAAACCATTTCATCCGCTGTCTATTTGCTGCTATATCTATAATATCGATAGAACTAAAACTAGCAAGGACTTGTGATGGTCTAAAGCCGTATTCGCATGGGACCGGTATCATGTGGGGACCTCATGTAATTGATAAATTAACGCTGACCTCTGCGTTTTGTGCAGCTCATTTGCACGGGATAAAGCAAAGTCTGAAATTTGCTAATATTTACCAGTGCTCCGGATACAATTAGATAAGGTCAGGATAGCCTGCTGTTATGTGGTGTGGTTGTACTGTCACCTCCCTGGATAATAGTTGGTCATTTGTGATATGACAAAACAGGATATAAACAATTTATTGAAATACGTTTTTATTTCTAGACCATAAACATCATAAGCATGGTCACAGTCACCATGGTGACCACAACCACTCGGACCATGACCATGGCGAACACTTCAGCGAAGAAAGCAGTAAAAACATCACAACAGGTAAGATCTTAAAATCTCTTCTTAACAGACTCTTACAGGGTTTGACTACACAGTGGCTTCGGAGAGCATTCAGAACCGTTCGCTTTTTCCACACTTTGTTGTGTTATAGACTTCATTTAAAATGGATAAAAAATGGATGATATTTTTAGCACAGCAGTCTGCAGTCGAACCGTCATTTGGACCAATTGAGATGATTGTAAAATAAAATCAGACGCTTCTTGTCCTGAAGCATTAATTCAATATTAAACAGCCAGTCTAACTACTTAGTGATGGATTTAAATTAGTGGCCTCACCTATTGGGCTGTATTCATTGTTGTGTTGTGTTCAAGGTTGTAAAGGTTGTGTGTGTTTGTTCCAGCGTGGGTCGGGGGGTTCGTCTCCATCACTGTGATCAGTCTGCTGTCCCTGCTGGGCGTGGTCCTCATTCCCCTGATGAACAAAGTTTTCTTCAAGTTCCTCCTCAGCTTCCTGGTGGCGCTAGCCGTCGGCACGCTGAGCGGCGACGCCTTCCTGCACCTCATCCCCCACGTGAGTCATCAGGGAGGAGGTGGAGGTTGTGTTCGCCAATGATAGACACTGGAAGACAGACTTCCTGAATTTCTGGAATATCATATATTTCGAGAGCTGTAGGTTTGATATATTCTATGGTCCTAGTCGTTTCACAGGAACATAGCAGAATTATTTTACACTAAATTTCACATTCTCTGCATTAGCTGGTGTGTTTTATCCCAACTGGATTGGGATGGGAACCCTGGGAAGAAGTACAGGCTCTGTAGATTCCCACGATGCATTCATGGCAATGACATGCACACATTTTAGACACTACAATGACATATATCTTTTGGGGGGTTTTGTCGTGGTATATACAGTTAAAGTGCAGTATTTAACATTTTAGACAGTTGCCCCATCTGACATTTTTGGGGCAGAAAGATGAGACATTTTGTTTAAAAATGAATTCACTCCATCTTAGCAGCTGTAAAACAAATATGAATCCACAGAATACATTCTGCATTTTAAATCCGTTATGGTCAGAATTGTTGTGCCTGCCAGACTCTTGTCATCTACCTTCTCCATATATCTGTTCATCACTCTGAATCCTCCAGTCTCAGGGGGGCCACCACCACCACCATGAGGATTCTGGGATTGGGATGGCGGGGCATCACTTTCCTGATGAGCACGAGGAAAACCTGGACGGCGTCTGGAAGGGCCTGACGGCTCTGAGCGGCGTCTACTTCATGTTTCTGGTTGAACACTTCCTAACGCTGGGCAAAATGTACAAGGACAAGAAACAAAAGGTCACAGTGTGATATGTTTTATTTGGTCTTTTTTAAGAGTGTCACATCTCGGTCTAGCTGAAGATGGCGTGAAGCCTTAAGCACTAGCTTGATACATTTATACATATTTAACTACTTCAATCTTTATGTAGCTTTTGAAAAATCGATGGCAAAGCACACAGGACGTCGAGGAATAAGGGGATTTATTTTCTCAGATAAAAAAAAATGCCAATGCAGGAAAATGGCATATCCACTATAGGCCTAATCAATTAAGAAAACAAAAATCAATAAATGGACAAAATAAGTTGTATACTATAAGATTCATTCAATATTCATCATATTTAATATTTATATTAAAGATTAAACATAGAAAATGGATTTAACATTGTGTTATTTATACTGTGATTTCTATAAAAACAATACTTGGTGTCCTGCCTAACAACCCTCCTGTTCTAAAATCACTATAAAACACTTCTGGTGGCGTGCTGCTTAAAACGAACACAGAAAGAAGAGAAAAGTATTATTATTATTATTATTATTATTATTATTATTATTATCACATTATTAGCAATAGGTGCCATGTATTTGTTTGTCCTAAGCAGAGTTGTGGTTGTAGCGTTCTTGCTGTTGTGGCTCACTGCTGAATGGATGCAGAAGAAGCGCTGTGGTATTTGACCATTAATGTGTAAATACCATCCAAACAGATCCAGAAAAAGTTGGATCAGAATGAAAAAGGGGATCCGGAGAAGCAACCGGCGCTGGAAGAGAACGACCTCAAGCCAATTGAAGGTACAAGATAGCAGTGAGGTGTAAGGCTGCATGATACCGACAAGAACAGATATTATGATTTTTAAAGTTAGTAACCAATCTGTTTCTGTCTCTAGTTATGGATATAGCAATAAGGATATTTATTGCTATATCTATGGACACAGCTTTTGTTAACTAAAATTGTGGAGGGGGCAATAATGAGATGCTAATGCTTCGGCTTGAGAGAAAATGTTTCAGCCAATCCTCTATGTCAAGACCTTGTTGAGCTGTCTGGGATGTCTTTCCCTCTGAGGCTTCCTTCAGTAGAGCTGCACATTCAGACTCTTTGTGCCTTTTTTGACTAACTTGAGTATCAACGCTTCTCTGACTCCAGACGTGGAGACCAACGGTGCCGGGGCGTTCGGCGACCCCTCGGGCAGCCTGCATGGCGGCAGCGTGGCGGAGGAGGAGCAGGTGATGCTGGCGCCCCCGGTGGCCGTCGTCACACCGCAGGGCTACGCGGCCAGCGGCACCGCCTACACATCCGAGGATTGCGAGAATAAATGCCACTCCCACTTCCACGACACGGTGGGCCAGGCCGACCACATGCACCACCACCACCACGACTACCACCACATCCTGCACCACCACCACTCCCAGAACCACCACCCACACAGCCACGCCCACTCCTACTCAGAACAGCACTTCCAGGAGGCGGGGGTGGCCGCTCTGGCCTGGATGGTCATCATGGGAGACGGCCTGCACAACTTCAGCGACGGCCTGGCGATCGGTGAGTGGTTCTCTCTATCTGTCTAGGATCAGGATGTGATATTAGTAATCATTCTTCTTGGATACCCAGTTCTGATTGGCCAGATAAAGGACAGCATTTCACATCTAATCATATCTCTCCGCAGTCAAGAAGTCGATACTGTTAATTTCAAATCAGATTAAATTAATACAAAAATAGCTTTGCCAACAGTCGGAGCTCTCCAAGCCTTCCAAAGCTCTCTGGAAAAGGGGGTTGGAGCTGTTGGAGCACCTGAGGCATTACAGGCAACTGAAATGTTGAGTGAAGAATAAGTTGTCATGCTGTCAAACATTTTAATATTTCGTCCTTCATTGCTTGTTACTCAGGGTTCCAACGTTGGAGCTCAGCACATTTTGAAGGAAAGGCGAGCAAAGTGCCTCAGTGTGGTTGTACTGTCGGTCGATGTGGGAAACTGTATGACTGTGAAGCAGGGCATTGCTGAAAGAGTAAGCATGCCCAGCAAGTCTTGGATGCATCAATAAATAAGTAGCGGTCTTACTAATATGGTGTGGTGTGTCTTCCACCAGGAGCTGCCTTCACCGAGGGCCTGTCCAGCGGCCTCAGCACCTCTGTAGCCGTGTTCTGTCATGAACTGCCTCATGAGTTGGGTAGGTCCATTGGCTTTCTCAGTGTTTCAACTGTAGTTTAATGTACCAGTGGTGTTAAAGCTGCACTAGGCAAGGGCAGGTATTGAAGGCTGCAAAATTCAACTATTACCCCTCGCTTCCATTTGTGGCTGCCAATATGTGAAGTTTCCTAGTGCATTTTTAATCTTACTTTTGATTCTACATCTTTCCCTGTTTTGGTCCAAGTTATGGTTCTAGGGCAGTTTGCAATGCTTTGATCCAGATCCTGACTCCAGATGAGCTGTAGTCAGTGGATGCTAAGTGTTCGACTTTGTTTTCCAGGTGACTTTGCGGTGCTGCTGAAGGCAGGTATGACGGTGCGTCAGGCCATTCTCTATAACGTGCTATCGGCCATGATGGCCTACTTGGGCATGGTTACTGGCATCGTCATCGGGCACTATGCAGAAAACATCTCCATGTGGATATTCGCCCTCACAGCAGGCCTTTTCATGTACGTCGCCCTGGTGGACATGGTGAGTCAAAGTTGCCTCTCAGAACTAGAATACTCTCTTTAATCGCATAGTAGAATAAATGGACAGCAATTTGTCTTGACGACATTGGTGCGCAGACGTATTGATAACAGTAACACAGTGCACTCAGACACATAGAATAAGCATTTAAAATGAGTATGCAGTGTCTGGTGCACTTTTAGTTTCCACAAGTAATAATTGTAGAATATTGACATCTGCAATATTCATGTATAATGCTCCCTGTGGTAAAACATAGTCAGGATGTTGATATAAGATGCAAAAAGGGCAGTAAATAATTTTGCTCCTGAAATTATCATGAATAACAATGGTAATCAAAATGTATAACACAATAATTGGGATTATCATTTAAGATAGAGTAGCATAAAGCATCATTTTGGTGAAATGTATTTATCTCATCTCGTCGGCAAATCTTCTGTTTAGAAGTGTTGGGTCATGATAATTGGCCTCATCAGGAGGAGAAGCTATTCCTACCAGTGGGGTCGTGAAATTGTTCACAGCAAGTCAGCAGCACCTGTTTTGTTGACGCAGCAGGTCTTGACCTAATGTCTAAACTCGATGTTAAAACTTGGTACTTTGGCTCAGATTGTCGTAAAGCGGTGGCCTTCAGGAGCAGATGGCCACTTCTCACACACACTTTGGTTTAGACGCTACAGAGCTGTCAAAAACAACTGCTTTCTGGAAAACGCAGCAAAGTTTGTGTTGTCGAAGACTGACCCCTTGTGGCCGCTGCATGAAGAACAGCCTCTAAAAGTTGGGATGCCATTGAGCATCCCAACTGCTCCAGTGACCGACAGCAGAAGACTGTGGTTGTACTGAGCAGCTCCCAGTTGTGAATGTGAAGCTGAATGTCTTCAAACTCCAATGGCTGGAGAGTCTTGTTCCAAAACAGAACGAGTTTGAAAGCCAGCAGTAATGATTGAGTCATTGGTATTGATCACCAATCCTCCAGATATATTATGGTCATTTTGAGTTATGGGGCAGTAAATACCTTTCTTACTGTCTGCTGACATACTGCACATAGTATTAAAAAAAATAATAAAGTAATTAAATACAAATAAAGTAAGTTTTTTTTTTTTAAATGCCATGTTCTATAAATGTTTTGTTTTTTGAACACTCATAGAACAATGTGAATTTGTGTTAAATATTTTTCCTCAGGTTCCAGAAATGTTGCACAACGACGCCGGGGACCACGGCTTCAGCCACTGTGGTTTCTTCCTGCTGCAGAACGCCGGCATACTGTTGGGCTTCTGTATAATGCTGCTAATAGCCATTTTTGAACACAAAATCCAGCTGGACTTGGGATATTGAACAAAGGGTTTTTAATCATGAGCCCTCAGTGCATTCCAGTGTGTGCAGGTCTCCATCAGAAGTATTGTGTTTTGTTTGTTGTTCTCCATTCAGGAAGTCTATTTTCCTTTATGGTTCTCCACTGTATTATGCCACGTTCACGTCATATCAGAAGAAGAGGAAGAACGGGATGACGTCTCGTTGTTACAACTTTGTTCATGTTTAACTCGTTGGAATCTAAGATGGCGACCTTCAGGTCAATTTTTGTTGTTGTTAACAAGTTACTTTAAAATCAACCATAAACCAGCTGCAGCAGATATCAGTCGCTTTTCACAGGTATGATTAATTATTAGTGTGAATATAACTGATCATTTTGAACTTTATTACCTTGGACTGCAGACATCAGTGGACTGTGTCAACACACTTCCACAGTTTGTGACACCAAGTGGGAGAAATCAGAGCCTACGAAAAAGTAACATGTCCAACCTAGGATGAACGGTTCCTCCCAGTTGGCAGCTCGTATTTACGTTAAATCTGATATGACATGAACGTGGCATTAGTGTACCCATGCCGATATTTTTTCCCATTATGTTTGGTTTTGTTTTATGGGTGTGATGGAAGCATACTGGTAAGACACCCAAACATATTTGGTACTGGATGCTGGTTTCTACTGCTCTCCTCCACAAATTGATCCAAACCTGATCAGTATTACAATGGAAAACCAAAGTACAATAGCCATAGCAGGCCCAGTAAAGGTACAACACTGTACTGACACTACAACATACCCACTGTAAGACCAGTATAGGCACAGAGTGCTACTGGTGCAATGGAAAAACCCTATCTAAGGCCTCTTCCAGTTACCTCATCAGCTGCTCTGAAAGCAGTCCATCTCTGAGTTACAGTGAGTTTAAATGAGCTTCAGTCGGTCAGCCATGTTTTGTTTTTGTTTGTTTTTTTAGTTGACGGAAATCGCAGTAGTTGTTTGCATGGAGGTAGTGTTGGCATGTCCAAAGTCCTGACCAGGTGCTTGATACAAAAAGCAGATGAAGAAATGGAAAATGGATGACATGGTGGTTTATTCAGCAACGGTTCGACCTCAGCTCGTCTTCGTTAGACAAATTGCTGCATAAACCACTAAAGGAGCATCCATTCATTGTGTGGGGATCTTTTTATTTTTCAGAAATCCATTGTTACATAATCTTTACATTGTTACATTGTTACAAAACGGACTTGGCGGAGGTTTTATGATGAAGCAAATTTCATCTTGTAAATTTGGTAACAGCAACACACATTCCGTCCGTTTGTGAAAATCAGTGTAAATGAGTCCAGCCTCAGGATACCTCTGCATATCCTGGAAACGTCTGAGTAATCATCATCCCATCTAATGAAATAATTGAAAATCAGTGTCATTAGGTAAAAATGACTGTTGCTGTTACATTTGAATGTATTGAAAGTGAGTTGACCGTCATCCTGCTCGTGGAGAAGGGTGGTTCTGGATGGGCTTCATGAATTATCTGATGAAGCTACTTCATTTAATTTAGTGTCTTTGGTCAGTTAGAATATAATGAAGCCTTGAACTGAACGCCTCCGTTCTGCAGAAGACCAAGCGCTCCCCATCTGGTGTATTGAAAGCAGCCATTGTGCCATTCTCTTATCCACTTGGCCATACGGTAGTATGTTTTGTGTCAAAAGTGTAACTGGTGTATTGTGAATGTTGTTTTTAGTGTCAAGCTTTGCCTGTTACAAAACGCCACAGCATGTATGCCTGTTTAGAGTACTGGAGTTTTCACCTGTCAAACCTTTTTGTTCCGCCGGTTGTGTAGTCTGTTTCATTATCATGAAATGCTGCTTTATGTTTACAAGACGTTTAGGCCGAGCGTCATTTCTTTAGTAGAGTATATCCTTTATATTCCCTAAAGGAAGGAAGAAGAGGCAAGCCTTTACAGTTTTCACTTAGTAGTTCTTGAAATGTAGTTTTCTTGACTCTAACCTGATAAATGAGAGTGATCTGAAAGTGAAAACACCGCCTCACCTTTAGTCTGGTTGCTGAAGAAAACGGTTGTGTTCAGTGTTTTGTTAAATTGTCCTCTAAGAATATCATCTGTCCGTTGAAGCTTCTCAGCAGGAGTGTTGATGTAGGATCACTGTGGCCCATAACCATCTCAGTTAGGTGATAATGATACCTAGGTTGGTGTCTGTATGCCGTTTGGTGGATGCTTTTATCTAAACAGCCTTCCAGTACGACAACTGGGCACATTTTGTTCTGGGTGGTCTGAGCGGGAATCAAACCCCTAACCCTGACGGTGTTCCTACCAGTTGAGCTGCACAGGCTCAGTGGGGTCTGTGCTATAAAGTTTAGATTTGAAAGGAGACTACAAATGATGGTAGATAATGTGGCTTTTTTAAATTTATAATTTGTCTTCTGTTGATCCCTGATGGGAGATCGGTTTCTGCCTGTCATCCTCCACTGGCAGGTCAAAGGTCAACCACAGAGCAGAGCTTCCTGGAGCTGGTAGGGATTCAGTGGCTTGTTCAAGGACACTTCAGCAGGACAGTCACTTTGGGTCTGGGGGAATTTAACCTAGGGCCTTCCAGTTACAGGAAAGTATTTTATTTTATTTTAGTATTTTTTTTTAAGATTATTTTTGGATTATTTTATGTTGGACGGTTGATAGTTGAGAGAGATTGGGAAAGAGAGGAATGACATACGACGAAGGTCCCGAGCTGGATTGACTTCTAACCAGAAGGCCTGAAATCTGTACATGTTGGAGACGAGGCCAGCTAGGAGTTTCAGTTAATGTCCTGGAGGTTAGAGAGGAGTCTGTCTTGTAGCCAGTAGGTCACAGGTTTGATCCCCACAACAGCCTTTTTTTGTTCAAGTGTCCTTGAGCAAGGCACCAAACCCCTTACTGGCCTAGGAGCACCACTCCTGGCCGCCCCCTGACCTTTGACCCCTCTTGTGAAATGTGTATGTGTGTTTCAGAGCAGAGGGAGATGCCAAACTAACTACACTGTGTGGAATATGACCACCAAGCGTTCAGAAATGTAAAGAGTTTTAAAAAATGTAAAACTGTAAAGTAAAAAATGACAGCGTTCTTCAGGATCTAGACAGTTTGATTTGATATATTTTTATCGTTTTAATTGCCTTTGCAGAGTTGGTGTGGCAGCTCAACACACTACATCAAAAGTCTTGGTTACAGAATTATTCCTGTTCAGTTTGAATGTCTACTAATCTTGAATTCATCAAGTGGTATTAGTGATTGTCACACAGGCGTACATAGTCATCAACTAAATGTCCATAATGAGGCTGGTTAAATGGTATTATGTATTAAGTTATTGTGCCATTGTGTTTAAAGAGGCTGCTCTGATGTTTGGGTCAAATGACAGGGTTCCTACACGGGTCTTGAAAAGTAGGGAAAATTAATTTGATAATTTCCAGGCTGTAAAAATGTTGAGGGAAAATGAAGGTCGGTCCAGATCCTCACGACTGCTTATACATGAAACACTATTACTATCCACTATACTATTATTGGACTATGTGTTTTCTGCAGTTGGGGACCCAGTGCAATTTCACACATTGTGATATTTGTCATATTGCCCAGCCGCCATCAGCTTACATCATATTTAACACGAAAATATCTGAAATGGAGGCGGTGTAGGAACCCTGAGGGGAGGACTGTCTGGTGCAAACTGAACTGTTTCAGAGGGATGCGTTCATGAAGGGAACTATTTCTGTATGCAATCATCGACTGCTGTGTCCTTTAGGCAGCTTTGGTGTTAACTGTGTTCTCTGACATTCCAGAAGAAAATAAAACTCTGTCTCCTACCCAGAAGTCTCTGGTTGGTTGTTCTTCTCGTCACGCATGAACCAAGAATGACTGGTGTCTCATTGAATTCCTCTGAACCACAATCACAAAGATCATCTTGTCTAACATGGTCACGTGGGACTAATCTATTAGAGATCATCGGTGTCCTCTTGTTCAGTAACAAGAAAAGAGAAAACAAACGAGAGGCTCGGCAAATAATGGACAGATTTCTTTAATTGTGGGTCATGTTACCATTTTAAAAACTGAGCTCAGGTTTTCCATGGACCATGTGACCTCTACTACCACAGTTTCCAAATCTTGACAATCAAATGTAGGTCTGATGACTTGAAAGGCTTTATTAGTATTTGATCCATTCTTCCTAAATCACATTACAGCCAAGAAGCAAGAAGTGTAAAATTTGAACAACAAAAAGTAATAAAAGGAAACGATGCTGCTGAAAAATGCCTTATGATTAATAACAGGATAAACTTGATCCAGAAGAACTGAAGAAGGAAAACAAACTTTACATTGGACACAAAAAAAGTGAATCCTTTTGGTTCTAGCACTTTTTATCACTGTACTACTTGTGTATGTTTTGTACAGGTTCCTTTCCTCTTCTCACACATTGGATGTTTTTCACATACGTTGTAAATACTTAACATTAACTGTGTTACTCATTGTTGCAACATGGCATTCAAATTGCATTATATTATTACTGGCAAACCCTCAATCAAAACCCTGAAGTTTGAAATCATATGTAAAATTCAGGCAAATGAACGGTAATGGATGATGTATTACTGAATTAATAATTAAACATTTTCACCCACATTAAAATAAAACATTGCTAAAAGTTATTTGACTTCAAACATCTGTTCCTTCAATGATCATCTTTGCTCCTTGGAGCCAATACTACAAGTGAGTTATTAATGCAGTGTATGTGTTCAACAAACCCAGAAAAACAGCATTATTAGTTTGAGTATTTTCGTAAGGTAAGGAGAACACTTCATGTCACACTCTCTTTTCCTCTACCGTCTGAAGTAATCTATTAATCTCTGTAGAAAGCCTGGCCTCTTTTGGTTTTCTTCATACATTTCCTGCAATGTTTCTGTAAAATTTTCTTGCTTGGCCGCCTTGGATATGAGTCTGGCTTTGTCTTTCATTGCCTCCAAAGATTGAATTTGAGCCAGGTAACCCTCCTTTTTCTCAGACTTTTCTCCTCCAATGAGCAAGTCGATGTACTCTGGAGTGCTCAGTGGGTTCGGCCTCAGCGCTATCTCTTTCAGACGAGCTATACAATTGGCTGACTCCTCCATGAGGGACACTATAACATCTTGAAGGTTTGCAATCTCTTCCTCTTGCTTCTCAATCAATATTTGAATGGACACCAGCTCTTGCAGCAGTGTCGGCTTCTCTTTAACGTTTGAACAGATGGCAGCTTCATGCGCTTGAATTTTCTGTTTCATCGTCTTAATTTCCTCAAGCTTCGCTAATCCAGCTCTAACTTGTGGTTGCAAATCTTCAACAGCTGCTTCAAGATGCTTGCGCTCCTTCAGAACTTCTTTGGTCATCTGCAAGCTTTTGGTTGTCATTTTGTCTAAAGCAGTGAAGAAATTTTTCATACTTTTGGTACCCATGGTCCAAAACATTGCATCAAAGTTATCAGTATCCATGCCTTCATCAGAATCTGCATCACAGCTCCAGTCATTGATGGATCTGTTGTCTGCAAACAGTGCTGAGTTGTTGAATTTGAAGTGAACTGGCAGACCCTTGTTTGTTTTAGGGCATGGGACCCCAGAAGCATTGATTGCCTCAAGAACCAGCGGCCGTTGGCCGTCTGCGAATGACACCAAAATCCTGATGTTCTCTGCCACATCTTTGCCAAAGATTGAGAGCACCGAGTCAAACACATATTTCTGTGTTGGTGTTAGCCAAGAGGCCTGAGCTACAAAACACAGTGCATCAATCTCACTGACTCCTTTAGCAGAGGTGAACAGCCTCCGGATCTGTTCTGTGATCATCTTGTCTCTTTCTATTCCTCTTGTGTCCCCAAAGCCTGGTGTGTCAACAATGGTCAGAGAATAGGGGGTTTTAAACCCTTCTTGGTGGTAGATTCTGTACACAGTGACTTCAGAAGTCTGGCTGTCAGCTTGTGATCTCAACTGACCCTCATCAATTAATTTGAATCTGAAATTGTCGTTCCGCTCTACCCCAATAATGTAGTTGATCATCCCATTGATGAGAGTGGACTTTCCTGCTCCAGTTGCTCCCAGAACCATTATAGTGCGATTTCGTCTCCTGCTTTCTTTGCCCAAACTGTAGCTCCTGCATCCATCTATATCCACATCGTTTTCCTCCAGGGGTAGCTTGTAAACTGAGGGTGATTCAGGCTTTATAAGTGTGCTTTTATCTTTCCAATCCAACTCTCCAATCCAACTTTATTTATAAAGCACATTTAAAACAACACAGTTGACCAAAGTGCTGTACAATCAATCAATCGTAAAAACTTAAAAACACAATAAAACACAAGGACCAGTTTAAGAGACAGAATGACAGTAATATAAAAGCAACAAGACCAAACAAAAAGAAAAATGCAACTCTCATACTGAGTTAAAAGCCAAGGAGTACAAATGTGTTTTGAGGCGAGATTTAAAAACAGACAATGTAGGGGCCAGCCTAACATGTAGAGGCAGCTCGTTCCAGAGTTTGGGGGCTACAACTGCAAAAGCGCGATCTCCCCTGAGCTTAAGCTTAGCCTTAGGTACAACCAGGAGCAACTGATCAGCGGACCTGAGTGACCTTAATGGAACATATTGCTTTAAAACATCAGAGAGATAAGGTGGAGCTAGCCCATTTAATGACTTGTAAGCAAACAATAAAATCTTAAAATGAATCCTAAAACGTACAGGGAGCCAGTGGAGGGAGGCCAGTACGGGAGAAATGTGCTCTCGCTTGCGCGTTCCTGTTCCTATCTTTGAGGAATTCTGCCAGGCGTTCAAATTCAAATCAACGCTTTGCTGTCCAGACATTAACTGTGATGCTTTCCTTGCTTCTGCCATCTACACCACACTCACATCTGACTCTGACAGCGTACTCTGTCATTGGCTGAAGCCCAGAAATGATGGCCTTTTTAGCTTTTGACACTATTTGTTTCCATTCAAGTTCTTCATGTTTCACTCCAGGGATTGCTTTTGCATACTCCACAGTGTAGCTCAAAATGTTGACACCTTTGCCGAGCTCAGCAGGTTTTTCCCAGCTAACTGATATCTCACTTGAACTTGATTGAACTTGAGGTGTTCCAGGAGGACTGCTGGGTAAGGTTTTAATGGAACCACTTATCTCACTGGCTGGCCCAATGCCTACGGAGCACATTGCTCTGCATGTGAACATGTACTGTGTGTTAGGAGTCAAACTGGACACTGTGATTTCTTCAGCTTTGGATGCTGTCTTTTGTTGCCAACCACCTTCTCCATTGACACAGTACTCAACAGAGTAGTCGGTGACATCCTGCATTCCAAATCTTGGTGGACAAATCTTCACTGTCACACTGTTGTGGGTTGTGTCACTTGCTGCTAGCGTTTCAGGCTTTGAAGGTGGCTCAAAGTCCTCACAGACCAAGGACCCTTCTTTATAAAGGTGGACACCTACACCTTCCTGCTTCTCATTTGTTATACCTGCTGTTAGGAACCGAATGTTCTTGTTGTCCTGGTTGGCTTCTGCAAAATCTCTGAATAGCTTTGCTTTTTGCCTCATTGTAGCTGATACTTCTTTTGAAATGTACCATTGTTCCTTTTCTACATCATAAACATGTGACATGATTTCTTGAGGATTCTCTGGTTTGGGTGTTTCTTTTAAGTAGTTGGATAAAGCTGAGAGGTATGGTTCAGGGCTTCCCAGTGAGGTGAAAGCGAAGCACACAACATACTTGGCCTCTGCACTCAGGATTTCATTGTCAAGAGCATTCCGAGTTGTGACAATCTTTGTGTTTTTCATCTTGTTGGTGAGAGATTTTAAGATGATGATTTCTCTCTCTTTACAATCAATCCACTCACTCAGGTTTTTGTTGTTGAATGGAGAAGAATGTCTCTTTTTGAGGACCTCTGCAAGCACAGCCTCCTCTTCCCCACCTCCCCGGATGGATGGAAGTTTCTTGGCCAAGGTCTTCTGGAATTCCAGCTTGTACCCAGAGCACAATTCTTTAAAGGTTTTGAGCTTTTTGCCAATCTGTGGGAATTGTTGGGCAGTAGTGCTTTTCGTTGCATCATTGCACCTTATTTCCAGCTCATTGAAGTCCTCCAGAATGCTCTGTGCTTCCATCACTAATCTAATACTTATCTGACGGACAAGTTGAGCAGCACAAGAATCTAAACTCTTCAGGGGCATCAGCCAGACCTTAAGTGGTACAGCCTTCTCTCCATTTGGTCCCAGTAATTTTGGAAGGCTTTTGTAGACTTGTATTGCATCCTGAAAAGAGACAGGATTGTTCTCAAGGAAAAAATCTCCATGGAATTTGCAAGAAAATGTCTCGACATTTGCGGTGTCCATGTCTCTCATTTGCAGGGAACCTTCACCTTCTATTGCAAGACAGGGAATCTTCTTGATCATCACCTTCAAATTGCCCTCAATGTTTTGATGATTTTCCTCTCCAGACACCTCACGATCAAATACGAAGAAGGCTTGTGCCCCATAAAGGATACCTGTGACTACATGTGTTGCTATTTCTTTATCAAAAACGTCTGTATGTTTCACATTGCCTGTTCCAAAATAATTAATTGACAGTTCCTGGAACTTTGTGGTAGTTTTGTATTTGAGTGTTACTCTGGCCTGATTTTTGCAACTTTTACAATCATTTAAGTATTTGGCAGACCCTGAAACCTCTACCAGTCCACTCAAGAAACTTGCCTTCAGGGAGGCTTCAACATTCAGTGCTGAAGATTTGTCCTCAATTGATTCAGATGCAACTATCTCAAACTCACTGCTGGGCTGGGGTCTTTCTCGTGTGTCCTTTTCCAGGGCATCATGGTCCCACAAGGTCACACCTGCAATAGAGGGAAAGAGAAATCAAGTTCAACTTCCTTTTAATGCTACACAGCCATGCTGGGGGAGGTATTTTACTGTAAGTACAGAAGAGAAAAACACAAACCAAGACATTTAAAGTGAAGGCAACACAACCCCTCCCCTTCCTCAAAGACTTCTAAGTACTGGTAACAAATTATCTACTGATCACAAAAAGCTGAAAAATATAGAAAATATCATGAAACGAAAAGGTAAATCACTACTGCCAAATATCCCTGATTTCATGTCAGAAATTTGAATAGAAAATGTACACGGTGGAGGAAGTGCATGGTATCTAGGTGATCTAAATTAGGACTTTCTACCAACAAGTCAAGTCACATGATCACAACAAACCTTTTGTCTACTTGTCTCTCTTCAAAGCTGTTTGGATTAGATAAACACCCTGTCCGCCTTCATTCTTTGTGGTTGAAATGGACATAAACGAACATGTTGTCATGCATAGCAAAGCTTCAGTTATGCTGAAACTTAGCTAACTTTGATTAGCAAATGAAAATGGATGTATATGTTGAAATGTTTGTATAAATGAAAAACAGAGATTTGCATGAGCATATGCCTGCAGAACCATCCTCAAATCTTTTCTTGCTCAAGCCAACTTGGTTTCTCTTGGCCAAAACTCCTCCACGAAACATGGATGATGAAATTGGGACTGATTTTGATAAGACTTGGAGGGATGATACATCTTTGCACTGTGTTCCAGCATCAAACAAATACCAACCTAAGCCCTAAGTCTGATTGATGAAACTTAGAGGTTTATACACATCCAGCTATTCTTCGAAATGACACTGATTGGCCTAATGGGGGCGCCATAATTAAGGATAAAAATGACTCAACTGTAATATCGGAGACATCACTGGTGCAATTTTGACCAAACTTGGAAGACTGATGCATTTTGGCACATTACCCTGATGGACCTGATGGGGGCGCTATAATTAATATTATAATCAAAATTTCAACTTTGAAAGGTCATAACTGCTACACCACTGGTCCATTTTTTATGAAAGTTGGACTTTTGATGCATCTTAATGATTGGCCCAGGGTCTGCTGCATCATTCACGGGACAACATGTTTACCTTTACCGTTCATCTAAAATTGTCTGATGCTTAATTTAAAAATATTTGGTCTGTTGGTGGCAAAGGTTTGACCAAAAATCATGATTGTGATTTTGGTAGTAAGATTAAAATGTGAAGATAAAACTCTAACACTGTGACTTTATTGTCATTATACTATGCCGGAGCACATGGAAAACGAAAAGTAGGTTGTGATTTGGTGGTCATTTAAATTCTAGCCTAAATGGACAGTGAGGAGAAATTAGCCATGTTTATAGAACATCAACAAGGTGGAGGAACCCTGCACACGGTTGGCAACAGTAACAACACATTCACCGGTTCAGCTGACAACCTTCAGTTAAATTATCAGTCCACTCAGTCCAGGAATGCCAGCCTAGAAAATGAGGTTTCCACGTACTGGGTAGTGGGGGCACCCACGGATCATATTGCTGTTACAGTTTGATGTGGGTTAACTTGATTTAACTTGATTGGATGATACACATGGAGTATGTGAAATAAACATGAAGAAGCCTATATTTTCATGGTTTAGTAGCTTTATTAGTAGTCAATGTTTGGATCAGATCTGTTCATGGCTTTAGCTCGTTGCAGGTTTAATCTCTGTTGTACAGATCCAGTGGTCCGGCTGGATGTGTGTGTGTGTGTGTGTTCAGGATTGTGCCAATGTGAGTGTGTGTGGTAGTGAAGTTTATCGGGGGAGGTAATGGTAACTAATAAAACTGATACGGGGATGAGTATTCATTTTAATATGGGATTCTTGCCCGTGATGATTGTTCACTATTGTATCCGTTTTTTTACTGGCTCTTTTGTTGGATGAGGATATGTTTGTATCTGTTATTGCTTGACGACAAGGTCTTTAGTTTGGAATGACACAGCAGTCTTCCAGACGTATGGTCAGTCATGTTTGTTGTGGTACAGTTTGGCCTGGTTGGACCGATTGGTAAACAGTGTTTTAGTATCAGTCCGAGCCTTACCGGGGATCAGGGAGTCCCGGCGGCAGTCGTACAGCATTCCCAGGCTGAAGGGCCGGCCTAGCGCCGCCAGCTCTACTGTCTGGCTGGCTTCAGGCTCCATGGCTGCACCTGCACCAGACACAACAGAAACACTGAGTCAGTTCACTCTGCTGACGCTGCATCACTGCTCGACCTGTCACTGTAGACCTTTATAAAACCAGTTAGCATGAAATAGAAAACACATTTCACATTTTAAAAAACATGAAGATGAAAACAACAGTAGAGTATCAGAATATCATCTGATGAATGGAATAATTCCTCAACGAAAGAACACCACACAAAAACATTTTTAAGACCTGAGTGAGCTTGACAGTCAAGTAATGAGGGATTCACTGGTAAAAACAGGATCTGCAACGTCTTTGAAATTAACCAGCAAAACAGGTTTAGTTAATTTAATTAATCACAGTTACAGTTAAGAGCTTCACAAATACACACTATGAAAACAAGGAAAACTAAACCTGCCCCATCTGCTCTTTCTGTACAATAATAATATAATGTATACTGTAATATGGTATAATATATACTACTATACTACTTCAAAAATAGACCTATGCCCTAATTTATACTTTGAGAATTTTTTATATACTGCTTTTATATTTTTGTGGTTTCACTGGGAGCTGACCAGCACAACCAGTCTACTACTGCTGGCCACTGGGCAGATGGGGAGTGTGACACTGGGCCCAATGTCACTCCTCCCTGCAACTAACCCTGCTCTGTAACAGCCCTCTCCCAATCGACTGAGGCCGGTTTCCCCTGCCAGCTTGCTGAGGGTGCACACTCAGTGAGAAGTGGCATCAGGAAACAACCAAACAACTTGCCATCAGTTCTCCCCTAAAACCAACCCTGCCGTTCACAAAGGCATCACTCAACACCAAACAAAGGACAATAATGCTCAACCTCTCACCAAGCCATTTCCCTCCTGTCTCAGCAGTACTTCCTGGGCGTGCCAAACAGATGGGCATGTTCCTGCCGACAGATATTGACTGTTGGGTGGTACCAGAAACCACACCCTTAATTGGGTCCAACCACAACCAAAAACAAAAGTAGCTCATCTGAATAGCCAATATGTAACATTAATTTAATGGCCTTGTCCCATAATTGCTATTTATGATTTAAAGACTGGAACATTGGGAAAAAATGTTAGAGCAATGCCTTATAAAGACAGTGGAATCCCTTTCCCCCCCGTGTCTTAGAGTTGGGAAATGCCAAATGGGCGGGGCTAAGAGTTTAAAATGTCTGTATTTTGTCTCCGTGGGTCATTCTGTCCTGGGCTACCAAGGTGCTGTGGAGACTCATTATGCAACCTTAAGAGGTGATGTTTTGGTCTCTTACTTTATTGTTATGGCATGGCTATGTTTATTTTTCTATTAATGGTACTTGATTATTTTGTGTAAATTTCCATATTGTTTATGTTTCTAGATTTTGGGAATAGTTTGTTATGTTAACAAATGATTATGTATTTATAAACACTTACTGTTTTGCTGTTAACAGAACGTGATTGTTTGGCCAAATGTATTACTTTTCTGCTTGTGTGAATAAACCCCCTTGCACCTTGTATCTGCGTGCTGTGGCATACAGTCCACGGTGTTTGCCTCCTGGTATTACTAAAAGATAAGTCATTGGTGTGACAGGGAGTAAATGCCTTGTTCAAGGGTGTGTCACTGTTGTAGTAGTGACTTTCACAGATCCCCCTGAACGCCTCTTTGTCCTCTTATTTGACATTATGGAGAGAAAATCTCAGACCAGACACAAATTTATCTCTCAAAATCTAAATGAAGATGTTTTATTCTTTCTGTTTTCTGACATGTCATAGAAACCCTTTCAAAATAAAAGCCTTAAAGAGACCCTGCAGACCCTGGTCTGAAGCTGGACGTTAGACCACCTCATTTTCTATCCTTTAGTCGCCGTTTCTCCACAGGGATCATTAAAGTTAAATAAGCTCTGATCTACTGGGACATATTGAATAGGTTGGAATAGAAAGTTTGAGGTGATTGCCCCCTCTAGTGTTGAATTCCCCTTCCTGCAGTCCTGAACTAGAGCATCCCCACTGTGTTTTAATTTAATAAACTATTTGTAAATGCATGAGAGAAACAAACAGGATAGAAAACGGATGACATGAACACAGACATCGTGAATAAATATGAAAACAATAATATAATGATAATAAAGAAACAGATTTACCGTCTCTGTTAGTGGATCCAAGTCTTAATCAGCATGTGGTTCCTTTAATGGAAGATACAATTTAATTATTAGGGGTTTTCCATGAGAACCCAGTACACATGATACAGCATTAGTACTATGGTACGGTACCAGTACTATGGCGAAGTTTTTGTACAATGGAACGGTACTAGTAAAGTATTAGTGACAAAGAGAAAGTGAGAAAGAAGGCAAGGCAGCGCCTTCACCACCTCTCACGCCGGGGACACACCGGACGCGGAACGGGACGAATGCCGTGGAAATTGACCGGATGCTCTATGCCGTTCCTGTGTCTGACTTCCTGCCAGCTTGACACATTCGCTCACGAATCGAGAAAATCTTAGACCTGACGCCGAAACGGTCGCTGCAGGCTGCGGCCATTCGGCGCCATTCCGCGTCCGGTGTGCACGGCCACATTGGTTAACATGGGCGCGGAAAGAATTTTCGTCGCCGTTCCGCGTCCAGTGTGTCCCCGGCGTAAGATTTTCTCGATTCGTGAGCGAATGTGTCAAGCTGGGCAGGAAGTCAGACACAGGAACGGCATAGAGCATCCGGTCAATTTCCAAAATATAACAAATTTCAAAATAAAAACACCCTGATTGATGGTATTTCTGAGTTGTGTCTAAACGACCAAACTCCTTCTTGCTCATTCGGCGCAGATCGCGGCGCTTCCTTTCCTTTCCGCGTCCAGTGTGTTCCCGGCGTGAGACGGAGTTTCTTTCCTCAGGCCATCAGGACTGTGACCTCCGACCTCACCAGGACCCCCACCAAGACACACACACTGCCCCTCTTATGCACACACACACTTAGGTAACGACTACACGTAATTTATATTATATTACATACATACGATTTCCCTTTTTACTATATTTTTATTTCCAAAGTGCTCTTACTGTAATATTGTAAATATTGTTGGTTTTTTATTGTAAATAGTGTGAACCTGTTATTTTGCCCTTTGCACATTTCTGTTGGTGTGTGTGTGTGTGTCCTTCCGTGTTTGTGTGTCCTTCCGTGTGTGTGTGTGTGTCCTTCCGTGTGTGTGTGTGTCCTTCCGTGTGTGTGTGTGTCCTTCCGTGTGTGTGTGTGTGTCCTTCCGTGTGTGTGTGTGTCCTTCCGTGTGTGTGTGTCCTTCCCTGTGTGTGTGTGTGTGTGTGTGTGTGTGTCCTTCCCTATGTGTGTTTGTGTGTGTGTCCTTCCGTGTGTGTGTGTGTGTGTGTGTGTGTGTGTGTGTGTGGAAATGGCCTGACTTTCTATACAGCAGTTCAGTCCTCATTTCACCATCTGCCAAGTCATAAAACATATTTTGTCATCTTCCAGAGACAAAAGAAGCAGCAGAGGAAAGAAAACTATGCAAATAATACATTTTATTTTTACCTCACTTTTCCAAAAGTACAAATGACATGTTAAAGAAGGCTGTGTGAAATCATTACCGTCATCATTTGTGTGTGTGTGTGTCCTTGAACACTATGGTATGGTAGCAGTACATGTTACTATGGGCAACATGTTAAAAGCAAAAGTTTCAAACCCAGAGAAAAATACGATGATGCAAATACAGGAAGTACCTGTAATTTACCAGATTAACAACAGATGAACATCAGATTTAGTTAAATGACAAGAAGCCCACAGGAAACAGCAGATGTACTTACAGGCAGAGTGTCTCAGGTCCTCTGATGCTCTGGTCTGGTTTCTCTTCATACCGTCCTGCTGGACAGACTCCTCCCTGCTGTGGACTGGTGCACATCATTCAGGAGGGCGGGGCATAGAGGGGCTGATTTCCCTCCACGGGGTGGGAAGCAGCTCAACCTGTCTTGTTAGACAGGCTTTCCTCCACAGTTTCACTTTCAGATTTGCTGTGGCTGATCGCTAACCAGCCATCATAACCAAACTTTGTTCAAAATCTGTCTAGGGAGGACAATTTGGTTTTCATCTGTACAGGAAGAACTGAGCCAGATTCAGGTACCATCTGAGCAACACATCAGTTAACCCAGTAACGGGATTTTGAATTGTGAACTGTAGTTACAAATTGCAGGGAATAAACCAGTGTCACCATGTCAGTGATGAATTTCATTTCAGAAAAGGTCTCTGGTCACAAACGGCTGTCTGATGCTGTTAAAGCAAAAAGCACACTGCTCAAAGGTCAGCCAGGACCACTTCCTGTTTACAAAGTTCCCCTGATAGAGGAACGTATAGATGTAGAGGGGTGCAAGTGTTTCAGGTTGGGAACAGAGTCCCCTAAACGTAATCGCACCATAATGGTTCTTGGGGCAACCGGGGCAGGCAAGTCAACTCTCATCAACGGGATAATCAATTACATTCTCGATGTCCAATGGGAAGATTCGTATCGGTTCAAGTTAGTGGATGAGGGTCAGTCTGAAGTCACTGTGTACAAAATCTACCACCAAGAAGGGTTTAAAACAGAGTACTCACTGACCATCGTTGACACGCCGGGGTTCGGGGATACAAGAGGAATAGCAAGAGACAAGATGATCACAGAGCAGCTGCGTAACCTTTTCTCAGCCCGTCTCGGTGTCAGCCACATTGACGCTGTGTGTTTTGTAGCTCAGGCCTCTTTAGCTCAGGCCTCTAACACCAACACAGAAATATGTGTTTGACTCGGTGCTCTCAATCTTTGGCAAAGATGTGGCAGAGAACATCAGGACTTTGGTGACATTCGCAGATGGGCAACGGCCGCCGGTTCTTGAGACAATCAATGCTTCTGGGGTCCCATGCCCTAAAACAAACAAGGGTCTGCCAGTTCACTTCAAATTCAACAATTCTGCATTGTTTGCAGACAACAAATCATCTAGAGAAAACGCAGGTCATGATGATGATGATGATGATGATGATGATGGTGGCAACTTTGACAAAATGTTTTGGGACATGGGTACCAAAAGCATGAAGAACTTCTGTGCTGCTTTGAACGTCATAACCACCAAAAGCTTGACTATGACAAAGGAGGTCCTCAGAGAACGAGAGCAGCTGGAAAATTCTGTTGAAAATCTGCAGAAGAAAGTTAAACTTGGGTCGGAGAAGATTGAGGAGATAAGAGAGACAACTCAAATTCTTCAACAGCATGAGGCAGATGCCAGCAGAAATGAGAACTTTGAGTTTGAAGTTACGATCAGAAAGCCTGTTTTCAGTCATATTTCCAACACTAGATACTGTGATTATGAGGATGTTAAAGAAAAACGAACAGTGCAGGAGCTGAAAGACAAGTATCTAGAGGCCACAGAGGCAAAGACCACCGTTCAGGATGTGATTGCAAAGTTGAGGTCTGAATATGATGGTCTGCAGGATATGGTGGTGAGCCTGATGAAGAGCTCAGCCAAGTGTTTAGACAGACTGAAGGAGATTGCCCTGAAGCCAAATCCACTCTCCACTCCAGAGATCATTGACTTGCTCATTGAGGGAGAGAAATCTGAGGCCAAGTCAGGCTGGAAGCAACGTGTTGAGTCCCTGAGAGCCATGAGAGGAAAAGCAGAGACCATGGCCAGAGTAGCCAGAGGAGAAATACTGCTGCAGAGTCCAACCAGCGTCTGAACCTGTACCAGCTTGTCTCACTCCTATCATGGAAATATAGAAACAGTACAGTTCATTCTTATGTTTTACATTTGTTTTAATCTTCATTCTGCTCGTTTTTCTAAATGCTTTGATACGTTCCCTGTTGTATTTGCTTTGTAGTGTTTTTTACCTTAGTGTGTTAAATCTTATTTGTGTTGTCCCCAGTTTACAGTATTTAACACAACGCTGTTTTGTGATCACTTTCCTATCAGCGGCACAACACAGTATTCATGCTCAGTTTGAAGGATTTTTCATCTGTACTTCATTTTGTTTTCTCTGAAATGTTTTTTGTTCCTGAATGTGAAAATCAGAAATAAAACATCAGTTATTAAATGATGACTGGGAATGAAAATTAATATGTAATCACTGTGTTTTCTGATGTGTTGGGAAACAACATGGTCTCGACCAAATTCAACCTGCACATGCATGTACAAACCACTTACATACACTGTACATGGATAGACTAAATATATACAGTAGAGGAGAACAAGGTAAGATGAGAAATGTAAAGAATTTCCTTGAATCCGTGATGGAGGAAGTGGCCAGAAAGCTCAAGCAAAACATGTCAGATGATTTCATCATGGTAAAGATGTTTTGATTATTGCATCTAAATGGAAGTAGATATGTTTGAGTCTTTATTATATAACATATTTGGTCTGGGACCAAAATACATCTCAGACCTACTGGTCCCTTTTGAACCCAGTAGAACCCGTCGGTCACGTGGGGCAGCCCTACTAACTGTTACAGGGTTGGAACAAAACACGGAGCAGCTCTTATGCTACACAAACCCTGAGCACCTTTAAAACTCGACTTAAAACCTTTATGTAATGTATACATTGTATATGTTGCAGACATTATACCCTAAAAGTTTTGTTTTTGGGGGGTTTTTCCTTGTCCTCTGTGAGGGTCCAAGGCTGGGGGATGTCGTGGACTAACCATTTACTGTTTCACATGTTGAACACTGTGAAGCCTTAGAGACTGGAACGGTGAGGTTAAGGGCGGTACAAATAAAATGTGATTTGGTTTGATTCCCAGCAGGCCGGTATATTTATACGTATATTTAGATTTCCCAAGGTAAATCTGGTAAATGTGGACATTTCCCGGTTAATGTGAGTGGAAAAAGCTGTCACAAATAGCGCAAGGCTCTCTCTCCTTCTGTGTCCTGCTGGCAGTATTTCAGTTATATGATGTTATAATGCTGTAGTGATGAATTCAATCACATTAGGGTATTGACCAAAAGGTATTTGTTGTAGCAGAGCCTTATTAACAGGTTATTGGCCTCTACGTTCTTTAAAATCACATTTAAAATATTTATTTGAGAGGCAAGCGCGTTTTGGCATCCACATCTTTTTCATATGGATGGAAATGAGTTGTGTAGGCTACTGCATCTACTATTGGACTAAAATAAAATCAATCAGGCATTAATTTATTGGCCAAACTATATCTAAGTTTAATACATAGACTGTCAACACAGCAACGTCTTATCTGTCAATGCGCACCAGTTTGGTGAGAAAAAACCCCTCAAAGATGCCAATAGCGCATGCGTGAAAACTGTCTGCCTTTGCCATTTTTCTGTCTCCATGTTCGTAAGACATGAGAAAATTATATTACATTACATCACTTAAAAACAATGTCAAATAATTATATTAGGATGAAGGCCAATGTTAGGCTGATATGCAAAATGAAGCCCATGGCTCAAAAATAGGATCACAAGATGATGTTTTTGAAAAGGTTTTATAATCAGTTAACTCAACAATTTGCACCTAAGATAACTCATTTATATCGAGTTAATCAACAAAGCAGATAACAGATTAAAGCAATGTTATGGCTAGACCTCATACTTGAAGGCTCAAATAGGCCAAAATACATTTGTGAGAACAACTACCTCACAGATTTCACACTGTAATCTTCACAATAACATAAACATAAACATGCTTCCTGACAGGAAGCATCACTGCCTGGTTTGGCAGCAGCTCCGCTCAGGACAGGAAGGCTCTGCAGAGAGTAGTGGAACTACACTCCCCACCCTGCAGGACTTGTACACCAGGAGGTGCAGAACCAGAGCCTGCAGGATCATGAAGGATCCTCACCACCCCAACAACGGACTGTTTCAGCTGCTGCGGTCAGGCAAGCGCCTCCGTAGTCACGCTGCCAAAACAGAGAGACTGAGACGGAGTTTCTTTCCTCAGGCCATCAGGACTGTGACCTCTGACCTCACCAGGACCCCCACACAGCAAATTCTGGCCTTTGGAATAAACTCAGAGTTCAAATCAACTCAACTTGAGTGTATATAAGAGACCATCGATGCACTAAGGCAGTTAAAGTAACTCTTTTCTGGGAGTTGATTGTTTAACCCTTTTCAGGAGTTAAAACTGAACTCTTGTGGGAGTTAAAACACTAATCCCATGTAGAGTAAAATACAACTCACCTTGAGTTCATTTTAACGTGAACTCTTTCATAGTGTTAACAGTCAACACTTAAATGTATGTTTCATTTAACACTTATGGAGTTAATATTTCAAAACTAAAAGGCTTTAGGTGAAAATAACTACAAAAACACCATTTTGATTACTACAAATGTCTTTTATTTAACAAATCCATACAGTGAGTTCAAAACTTCATGGATACTTAGGCTACTTATAAGTTACATTTTAAATACACTTACACAGTGTAAACATGTTACAGCAATTCACATTTAAAACAATCTGCTATATGGGCAGCCAAACAGTTGGGAAATTGTGTGGTCAAATGGAAGTGACAAATAAAATTTAAAAAAAGAATAAATTAAAACAAAGATGTGGCGGACTGGGGGGGGGTAAGGCCTTTTGAACTGTGCCTGTGTGTGAGGGGAAGACGTCAGGGGAGATGGACAATGCGTCTGTTAGACTTGGGGAGGAAGGTCCATCACCATCTTGCTGCAGGACAGTAACATCTGAGGATCACAAACAACAACATCAGGATACAGGGCACATACAATAACACCAACCACCACTAAACTACCATATATGCTGGGGGGCCCTGGAGGGCCCACAAATGGCACTTTCATTCCAACTTTTCACCTCACCCGGTGATTTCACTGGCAAGTTCTCTTACCTTCTGGAAGGAGTGTTCATCAGTGAAATCACCTGATGGTCTTTAGGTAGAATGAAAGCCTGCAGACCTTGCAGACCTCAACAGTCCGATATTCTATCTTGCCTACATTATCCAGCTCGACTGTTAGCTTGTTAGCTAGGCTAGGTTTAGCAACTGAGGCGACCGTGTCTCGCATTGACTTGAAAAATAGTCTCTCCAACACTGGAGACAGAGTCGCATTGCTGGCAAGGCTGTTATCTTAACCAACTAGTAGGAACATGAACGAGGCGTCACCTGGTCGAGATCCGTTCAATACAAATCCCGTGTCGTAGTATTTTCCCACTCCCCCGCAGAATCTGACTCCCCTTCGCGTGAACGCGCGCACACTTAACACGTTACATTCTGTGGTCAATTTACGTGATTTCTATCATAACTTTTCGGGTTTTCGGGTTAAATATGATTCGGTAGCCAACTGTAAACAGTCAGCTTCAGTTTACTGCAGGATATATGAATAATGAAAGAGTAGTAAATCGGCAGGAAGACGATTTTATGCGGGATTTCGTTTCACTTTGTTTTGTTTCGCAAATGTCACTGAACGAAATTCACGTCTCCTCTTAGGCTACAGCCTAATAAACAATTCAAGGTTATTTGCTGACATATCTGGACCTGGCTTTACTCGTGTCACTGACCCATCAAAATTTGACTCCCCCCCCCCTAATTTCTCCCCTGTATTGACTAGTTTCACAAGACTTTATACATAAGTACTAGAGGTCAATATATGCCTGCTGAGTGAATTTGGTGAGTGTCACATCTTGCTTTGTTAATATAGGAGGGGAGTCAGATTTTGTTGGATGTAAAAACTGACCCATCAAAATTTGACTCCCTCCCTAATTTCTCCCCTGTATTGACTAGTTACACAAGACTTTATAAATATGTAATAGAGGTCCAGATATGCCGGCTGAGTGAATTTGGTGAGGGTCACTTGCATTCTTAGAGGAGTCAGGTTTTAGTTCAATCAGGAAAGACTTCATTTTTCTCAGTGAACAATTATTGTTTTGACACGTGCACAACAATGATGAAATATGATAAATATTTGGCGAACAGACCCCACCCTGACGTCCTCATATTTATAAAAGGGGGTAGTGAAGCCGAGAGTAGAGTCGGCTACCGAATCATATTTAACCCGAAAACCCGAAAATTTATGATAGAAATCACGTAGCCAAATTGACCACAGAATGTAACGTGTTAAGTGTGCGCGCGTTCACGCGAAGGGGAGTCAGATTCTGCGGGGAAGTGGGAAAATACTACGACACCTGTCCCGTCCCAGCCGTACAGAGTCTACCGTTTAATGGAAAGGAAACAACGCATGTTCAGTAAACATGTTGATAGAACTAGAAACACTAAACTAAAGTGAACTCACTTACAATACACCCAAGAACAGAACTAACGTTAATTTCATCCACGAAATCATGGAGGAAAATGCGCGAAACCATCGAGTTAACGTGATATTCAACAAGTATGGAGCAAGCATTCACTTAAGCAGTTAGCTAGCAAGTTCGTCCAATCAAAAATATACAAATATATTACACAGAAAATCCCTAACAGCGTGACATATAGTTTGAGAAGTAAAATGCCATTTTTACCTGCCTCACGACGAAGTCCAAGTCAAGACTGCTGGGCTGAATGGGCACCAGGGGTGTTGATTCAGGCTCCTCAACACCCCGTGAATGAACACCGAAATATTACACCGCCAAAGAGCATCCCTGAACACAAACTGAGTCTAAATGAGAAAATAAACTCCAAAAATATAACCCGTTCACACCTTTTTGTCTAACTCCAGATTATTCGACTCCAGAAATTTGCTGTGCACCAAGACCCACACACACACACACACACACACACACACACACACATAGGTAATGACTACACATTATTTATATTATATTACATACATACGATTTCCCTTTTTTACTATATTTTTATTTCCAAAGTGCTCTTACTGTAAATATTGTGTTGTTTTTTATATAGAGCTCTTACTGTAATACTGTAAATATTGTGTTGGTTTTTTATTGTAAATAGTGTGAGTTATTTTGTTCTTTGCACATTTCTGTTGAGCATTGCCACTTTGCATTTCACTGCACACCTCGTGTGTGTATGTGACAAATAAACTTCTTGAACTTGAACACAAAAATATAGTGAAGCATTTTAGAGGAACAGGGCAGCTGACACACTGGCCAACTGGAATCGCTTGGCAGATAGCTCTCTTATCTTCCTTGTTTGATCCTCCTAAAAAAATGACAAAATAATAGAAATAATTAAATTACATAGTAGATGATAACAATTATACTGCATTAATACACTTGATACACAATAATTCAACTAAGCTAATTAAGAAAATAAACATCAACACACAATTTACAATTACACATTCCAGTACCTGCTTTCTCTTGGCACCTCTCTGCTGCTCCTGACGACTTTGGGCACTCTGGCAATGAAGACACATGACAGGTGCTCCATAACCCTCATCACCAGTTGCAGTGCTGCAAGGTTGAATGGCAGATCTGGTCACAGGTGGTACACTGTTGTGCCCCTGAGGCTGGCTGCTGGCAAGACACACAGGTCACACTGAGGGCAGCATCATCTTCTTTCATTCGTTCATCAGGCCTTCCATGCTCAGGTTGACCGAACATCTTGATCAGCTCTTCCTCTGTGGACACATCTTTGGTGGCCTCTATAGGTAGCTGGCACCCTCAAGCCCGACTGTCATTGACCTCCTGGCTCCTCCCTATTCCTGAGTGGAAGCGCCGGTTCTTTGCGTACTGCACAACCCAGAGCCCGTCTGCCCACCTGGGTGTGTGGTTGTCTCTCTGCCACGCCATTAAAATATCCTGGATGTCACGGTTAGCCCGCTCAACAGCCCTGGGACTGAGAAGGGCGTGACTTGTCATGTACGAGTTTGCACCCTGGCCACATGCTGACCAGCTCTTTTATTATCTTGTTGGCAAATTCCTTCCCATTGTCAGACTGCAAAGTCAAGGGTGTCCCTTTGTCACTGAAGATATGAAGCAGTTTTGGTTTTCAGAGGACGGAGGCAGACAAGCTTAGTGAGGTGATCCTGATACACCATTATACATAAGGTGAACACTTTCTTGTGACTGCAATGCCTCGGCCCATTTTTCTAACAACTGTATTAATGTGCTCAGTCCATGATAGGTGACTGTCAAGGACTAGGCCCAGCAATTTAGCCTTGTCCACCTGTTGTATGGGTTCACCAGATATGGATAGCTCCAGTTTAGGGTTAGAAACCATGTCGTGACCCAAAGACAATACCTTTAGGTTTGGATATATTTAAGGCTAATTTATTTGTTTTGATCCAATTATATATTATATTCAACTCGCTAGACAAAACTTGATTTAATTCATGACGTGGTTGCTGCATAATATACAGTGGAATCGTCAGCATACATTGTTATACCTGCATTTTTCACAGCAGAGGGCAAGTCATTAATAAAACAGGAGTGGTCCCAGACAACTTGGTATAAATAACATCGTATAAATGTTCTTTTGCCACAAGAATAGTGTCTAAGTCTCTCCTGGTAATTTTCTTCACACCGTTACAGTCGTTCAATAGTACCTTTACTTCTATCTGTACTCTGGATTTTGGCTTCTCTCCTTCCTGCTGCCTTGTCAGCGAGGCTATCATTACATTGTAGGTGTCACGACTGACTGTGAAGATGTCCCTCTTGTTCATCTTGATCTGCACAGGATTTTGATCATTTTAGAACTTTACCTTAAGATGCTGGACTCAATGAATCTCCCGCGCCTCATAGATCAGTTTACTACAGAAGCCAATCCGAAGAGGTCACGTGATATGTCAGCCCCACAACAAATTGTATGGTAGGACTTAGAGAGCCTCGCGTTATTTGTGAGAGCGTTTTCCACTCACATTAACCGGGAAATGTCCACATTTACCAGATTTACCGCCCTGCTGGGAAATGTCTACATTTACCGGTAAATGTAAACATTTAGCACTTTCCCACATTTACCGTAACATATACATGAACACTAGCAGTACCAAAGTAACAAATACACATAGGCAGAAATATACAAACACACACACACATTGGACGGCTGGACAGATACATACATATCCTCATTTCCACCACACACACACACAGACAACTATTTTAACGTCTGGAGCATTTACATAGAGAAAGAGAGCTAGAGAGGATGAGACAGTTTCATTTTCAACAGAATTGTCCAGCTGCTCTCGTTCTCTGAGGACCTCCCTTGTCATAGACACACTCACACACACACACACACACAATTCAGTTCAATTGGTTTATGTAAAAAACACACATCACTGCAACGTAATAAACATCAGTTCACTTTTCAAGTAATTTACAGACATCACTATCACAACACATCAACAGCATGTCGTCACCAGGTCAAAGGTCACACACTGTAAATACATAATACTCATGTTTAAAAGTTTAAAACCTGTTTGAAACCACCGATCAAGACAGTGAGCCGAGAACTGAATCTGCTTTTCATGTGAGTTAAAAGATTATTATAAAGATGTTCATTTGAAAAGTATATTTTCAAAACACTATCCATTAAAAAGATCATTCCCTGAAGTTCCTCCTTCAATGTCTCTTAAAATGTCGAGTCCAGTCTGTCGGTCTTTATGTCATTATTTATCAAGCAACATCTCAATTTATCTAAATCCTTTAAAAAGCAGCAGAATTAGTTTTAGCTTTGTGATACTAATCAAAACCTTTTTTCTTCAATGATTAAAGGTTCATATATGCATTTATGATCAATGAGGTTTAATGAAGATGTTGCTATCATCTGAAAATTAAGGTCGGTCCAGATCCTCACGACTGCTTATACATGAAACACTATTACTATCCACTATACTATTATTGGACTGTGTTTTCTGCAGTTGGAGACCCAGTGTAACTTCACACATTGTGATATTTGTCATATTGCCCAGCCGCCATCAGCTTACATCATATTTAACACGAAAATATCTGAAATGGAGGCGGTGTAGGAACCCTGAGGGGAGGACTGTCTGGTGCCAACTGAACTGTTTCAGAGGGATGCGTTCATGAAGGGAACTATTTCTGTATGCAATCATCGACTGCTGTGTCCTTTAGGCAGCTTTGGTGTTAACTGTGTTCTCTGACATTCCAGAAGAAAATAAAACTCTGTCTCCTACCCAGAAGTCTCTGGTTGGTTGTTCTTCTCGTCACGCATGAACCAAGAATGACTGGTGTCTCATTGAATTCCTCTGAACCACAATCACAAAGATCATCTTGTCTAACATGGTCACGTGGGACTAATCTATTAGAGATCATCGGTGTCCTCTTGTTCAGTAACAAGAAAAGAGAAAACAAACGAGAGGCTCGGCAAATAATGGACATATTTCTTTAATTGTGGGTCATGTTACCATTTTAAAAACTGAGCTCAGGTTTTCCATGGACCATGTGACCTCTACTACCACAGTTTCCAAATCTTGACAATCAAATGTAGGTCTGATGACTTGAAAGGCTTTATTAGTATTTGATCCATTCTTCCTAAATCACATTACAGCCAAGAAGCAAGAAGTGTAAAATTTGAACAACAAAAAGTAATATAAGGAAACGATGCTGCTGAAAAATGCCTTATGATTAATAACAGGATAAACTTGATCCAGAAGAACTGAAGAAGGAAAACAAACTTTACATTGGACACAAAAAAAGTGAATCCTTTTGGTTCTAGCACTTTTTATCACTGTACTACTTGTGTATGTTTTGTACAGGTTCCTTTCCTCTTCTCGGTAATGGATGATTTATTACTGAATTATTAAACATTTTCACCCACATTACAGTTTTTTTCGATTGATTTGACTCAATCTGCACAACAGATTTTCAATGTGCAAAACTCTTAACAAAGAATGCTATACTGCTCATTTTGGGTTCAAAATCTAATATAGCATGTAAAATAAAAATACCGGTGTCAAATGAGAGAATATTATATGCAAAAGTTTATCAGCACCAGAACATTGGATATGTTCATCGTTGAGCATAGTTTAATTATTGGTGCATTTTCAAATACAATGGCCATTATCAAATAATGTGGTCAAACACTAAATAACTGTCATCAAAAAAGACTATGCAAGGGTCATTTACTCATAAGTACTTCAAATGAAGTACAGCAAGCATCCCCTGTGATAGACTGCAGTATATATATATATATATATATATATATATATAGAGGCTCGGCATGTATATATAGATATATATATATATATATATATATATATATATATCTATATATAGCTTGTGTTTTTATGGAAGACAAACAAAATATTAGATTATAGTAGATTACTGTATATCAAAGAAATCATACAGTAATGCAGTAAACTCGACTGTATTTTACAGTAAAAAGAAAAACAACAGTTACAGTAACAAAAACCTTTACAGTAAAAAAACAAAACAAATGCATTTCAGTGCTTCAGCAGCATTTTGCCTCTCTGCTGCATTTGGCCACCGAATTTCATGTACGTCTCATCTGATATATTCATTTGCAAGGCAGCGTTGGTAAAATCTTCTTCTTAGACCTCTGTTTACAACATGGTCGATCACAGTGGCTCTAATTTCATTTGACACAACTGCATGCCTTCTGCACGGCCATGACCGCGACCCCGTCGACGACCCCTGTCCTTCATTGCCAACCTCATCGGCTCCATGTTGTCAGAAACTGCCATTCAGGTTTCTAAGCAGCCTTTTATGTTTTGGTGAAGAGATTATCAATTGTGTTGCAATGCTACTAACCTGGGCAAGGTTGCTGGAAGTAAAGAGACATGACTACAAACACCTGTTGAACTGATTTAGTGATCTGTGTTTGTAGTAATAAGCATGAGGTACTCTGAGGATGGAGATATGATTTAGAGTTTGGCACTTTGTATGTCAGCATAGCATGTAGTGTCTTAGAGTACACTTTGCATTTAGAGTTTTGTACATTGAAAATCTGCTGTGCAAATTGAGTCAAAGCAATCGAAAAAAAACTGTAAAATAAAACATTGCTAAAAGTTATTTTACTTCATACATCTGGCTCTTCAATGATCATCTTTGCTCCTTGGAGCCAATACTACTTCAAGTGAGTTATTAATGCAGTGTATGTGTTCAACAAACCCAGAAAAACAGCATTATTATTTTGAGTATTTTGGTAAGGTAAGGAGAACACTTCATGTCACACTCTCTTTTCCTCTACCGTCTGAAGTAATCTGTTAATCTCTGTAGAAAGCCTGTCTTTTTTTGCCTCTTTTGTTTTTCTTCATACTGTGACCTACTGCCAGAGTGAGGTCAGATAAGACCGGACAACGCCACCTTGGGAGTTTCACCCAAGGAAATATCTGTATTTTTCTCACTTCAACCAATGACCAGAAGAGTTTCCACAAGACACGAGTAAGTAGGGACAGTAGAGCCAGAGACGTGATAGTCAAGGCCCGATGGGCAATTTATTTCAGAATAGAGCGAAGACAAAGCTGGGGATAAGGGTCGGAGTTAAAACAACAATTTTATTTTAATTAAACAATCTACTACAAAACAATATTAAAATGTGGAGGGAACGCTAGGGAGTACTACTGACTGCCACCAGAAATAATAATAAATGGAAGGTGGCTGACCGACTGTAGGGATCGTACCTTGGACCAGGGGACCGACTGCATCACCGCCACGCGTGCTCCGGGTGTCAACATGCGCGCACACGCACCAAACACACACACTGCACACACACACTGCACACACACACTGCAAAAGAGTGAAAAAAAAGGGTGTCAGTGCACTGGATTAACACTAAAACAACGACATGCAGTGTGAGGGAAGAGAACCCGGTCCTGGAAGACGCCTAACGCGTACGGTCACCAGCCGCTCCAAACAAAGGAAATAAAATAATCAAAAACAAGAGATGCAAAAATGACAACAACTATCCAGTAAATAAAGAAAAACAAAATAACGTTACACAGAAAACGCTGGCGCAGTCAGCATACTATAACAATTGCCCATAAAATATATTCACGGAGTACGGCGGCTACGCCGTACTACCGGCAATACACAGGTGAAACCAGCCTTTTATCCTAACATAGATTTTAGGAAAAGCAAAGCAGCAGCGGCGATGTCCTAAAAGACAGACGATCACCTGTTATTTATACTTAAAAGCATAACCGTCATACATCATACAAAGAATCTGGCCGCCAACATTACCTTTACGGTAGCGCTACCTCCCGCTGAGCAATGGATACCCCGAAGCACCTATAAGACAGTGATTTGGTAAATCTGGCCTGTGCACAGATCGCCTAGCGCAATACAAGGGGATGGTCTATATAGAGGAATACTGCCCATACAATACCTGCTATAGTAGACAGCAACCCAAGGAGTTTACCCGCCGGGGAAACACAACAGCCCGTGACACCTGTTCTAACGATAAAACGGTAAGACCTCAAGCCACATTATACCCAATAAAAGCAAACCCAATAGTCGACATACCTCTCAGCAGCGATCGGCTCTACACAATGCCACGGCACAGGGAAACCAGAACTTAGGCTTAACCATAGCGTGTCTTACCTGGGGTATATATACACACTCTGTACACAAGCTAATTGCTTGATACTTCCGCCTCTCCGCCCAAAACTGTGGGGGGGGGGGGGGGCGTGGCTGCAGGACAGCAGAACTACGGCAGCCGAGTAGCTCCGTTTGTAGAGACGGGAGCTATTTCTACCGGTTACAATAACATTTCCTGCTCTGTTTCTGTAAGTTTTTCTTGCTTGGCCACCTTGGATATGAGTCTGGCTTTTTCTTTCATTGCCTCCAAAGACTGAATTCGAGCCCAGTAACCCTCCTTTGCCTCAGACTTTTCTCCTTCAATGAGCAAGTCGATGTACTCTGGAGTGCTCAGTGGGTTCGGCCTCAGCGCTATCTCTTTCAGACGAGCTATACAATTGGCTGACTCCTCCATGAGGGACACTATAACATCTTGAAGGTCTGCAATCTCTTCCTCTTGCTTCTCAATCACTTCTTGAACAGACATCTTGGCTTCTGTAGCTTTTTCATAGTTGTTCTTCAGCTCTTGCAGTGTCCGCTTCTCTTTAACTTTAACATACTTCCACCTGTACTTCTGGTTGAAATGCACGCTCCAAATGCATTTCCCCGGGCATATGTCGTGGCAATTTAAGTCAATTGCACTTTGTCTAGTTGGTGAGATCAGCTCAATAAAGCTATAACACAATATTCGTCAGAGACCCTCGTCTCTTAGGCCTTTAATGCTTGCAAGCAGAGCTCAAACCACACACACCGAGGTGTCTGCAGAATGACCTCAGGAATTCAGTTTCACAGATACATTTATACACATGAATGACCAGTTCTACAGACACACATAGTAAAATGCTAATGAATAAAGATATGCAAGGCCACCGTGAAGGGGTTATCTCCCCTTTGATAAGAGTTCTGGCCCAACTCTTTACGACTTGACCTTCTTTGATCCTAGGTCAAACTTCCAGCCAGGCCACAGGAAATGAACACAGACACACAGTCCTAGCTCAGTGGTTTTCCACTGGCTAAGACTACACATACATACATATTATTGCAATTTATAGTTTATCAGTTAGAACAGTCAAATCTGCATAAATGTCTCAATGTCTCATATAACTAACATTACTAAATTCTTAATTTCATTGGAGTTGATACTTTCTTTGTCAAAAATCATCCAAATAATTTCCTTCTGTAGGAATTTGTATGTATTGCCCCATAGTAGTATTCACCATTTTGTCAATCACAGATCTCATTATGACAATACAGCAAGGTCCCACAATACAATACACATTACTATTATTGGCATTAAAACTTTAGCAAGCTTTGGTCCAACCCATCCAAACACACCAGTTCCGCTTTACCAAAAAGTCTGAATTCATCAGGAATGTGATCCACTGAGGGATCGTTCTCCCCAAGAGGCCCATCTCTTGGCACGGCGGTGTCCATTGGTATGAAAGTCCAGAACATCTGGACCAGCAGGTATCACAAGGATAGATTGGAACAAGGTAACAGGTGCATGAATTGATACCACACGTTACTTTCCAACAAGCTGTAGTCTGCTCCGGTCAGCCATAACGTGTCGAGCTGGTGTAGTTCTCTTTCCTCGTGGAGGTGTGTGTCATTGTTGAAGCCGCTGTTATTATAGTCCTGTTGTAGGACTGATGGTGGTGTATCACTGCTGTTTCCTTGATTTTTATCATGCCATGGTTGTGATCTTTCCATTGTCCATCCACCACACTCTCCTGCAGTCTTTGATCACCACACAATCTCCTGGTTTGATGGAACGGAGTGTTCCTTCAGCTGGTGTAGGGAGAGCAGCCTTCACCTGTGAATGTATGAGGCTTAACCCTCTAGAGAAGTTAGTGCAGTAGGCCAACATACTACTATGAAATTAAATGAAATGAAACTGAGCATAGTCTCCATTGGTCTTCCTGTGATTATCTCAAAGGGAGATAACCCTGTCTGAGTATTAACACAAAAAACTTCAATCCATTTAGAAATTATGTCAACTATGACCAGACAGCACTTTTTCCCTTCACATGGGCTTAACTAGATTAAATCCATCATTAGGTGATCAAATGGTTGATCTGGTGTTGGGTGGCTAGACTGCTGTGTCTGTTGCCCTCTGCCAACATTGTTTCTTGTACAAATTATGCATTTTAAACAATTTTTTTGTGAGTAATTTAAGAAGCCTTGTGTATACCACTGTCTGTTCATAGCTTCCACCATCCCCCCTTTTGACACATGATCCTTTCCATGTGTCAACACTGCATAGAAATGAAATAAACATTTAGGGAGACATGGGTTCCCATTTGGACCAACCCAAATATCATCAACATATTTACAGTTATTCTTTCTCCACCCTTTCTTCCCTGGAGAGGAGCTCTTCTCTGGCTTACCCTCTACTGGTGCTTTTTAACAGGACAGATAGGAGTGGAACAAGGTGAGTCTGGGCATGGCACAATTATTCCCTCTTTCAACAGTGCTTCAAAAACTGGTGTGCTTCCCTCTATAGCTTCAGGTTTGAGTGGATGCTGTGTCTGATGTGGTCTGTGTGTGGATTTAGGCCTTACTACGAGTGGAGCTACATTTTGCATGAGTCCCACATCATATTTGTGTTTTGCCCAAACCCTTTCTGGGTCACTGCTTAACCTGGGATCATTAATGTTAACACAGTTCAGGAGACGTGATTTTCTCCCTTCTTTTGGTACTAATGTACTGCGTGGTCTCCTGTGAAAACACATCTCCACGGTACTCCATATGCTTTTAGGCTGGGTGAGTATACTACTCCTTCTCCCAGTTGTGTTTTCATCACCCAGTCCGTAGCAGTGTTGCATTGCATAACCCAGGGTCCTAGTGCCTGCCATGTTTTGCATTTTGATTTAGCAAGCGACACATGGGGTGCGGCGCCCCTTACAGAATAGAACTTTTCAATTTAAGGACCGCATTTAACAGATATTGCACAGAAGTTACTACTTCAGTATACACTCAAACCAGTCAGCAGCCCTGATACTTACTTACTTAAACCCTTTCTTCTCCACAACCTCAGCAATACAGTGCAATTCTTTAAATGGCATAAAATCCACTTTTTTTCTTTTTTTTTCTCTTAGTTTCAACAAATCTTGTGACACAGACCGCGGGCCTGTGGGGACCATGTCCCAAGAATAATAGTACAAAGGAGAACCTTTACTCATCACTACTCCTTGCACACTAACATTCTTTTCACTATTTCTAACAATTTTATTGCTGCATTCTAGGTTCACACCAAAAGCACACATCAAGTCTCTAGCCATCAGGACACACTTCTTAAAGCAGAAATTAATGCTTATGACTTTTTTCATTTGTTTCAGGATCAACTAGGAAATCTAATATTTCCCCAATTATTACAATTTTGTCATTGACATTACACCTAATGGTATGTGTTGGATCATATTAGGCTTAGCTTTAGCTTGGTCAGGTTTATCAGTTAATTTTTTAGGCTCATGCTCACCTGTTGCCGTGACCCTTCCTGTCTCCTCAGACAGTCAATCCTCTCCTGCTGCACCCCCCTTTCAGAAACCTCTTGGCTTGTAGACAGAAAACTTTTTCTGCTGTCTTGGCTGGTCATCATCTTCATATCTGTGGGGACACTTACGCGCCCAATGTTCTTTGGAACCACAGATACAACATCCATCATCTCTGTGTGGGCAATCACGTGCCCAGTGGTCTTCCTTGTCACAGATAAAACATACATTGTCCTTTTTCTGTCTGCTCAATCTGCTTGGAGCTCTGCCTCTCCCCCTCCTTACTCCTTCTCCTCCCCTTTGGTAGCCTCTGTCTCTGCTTGTCTGCTGGCCACCACTGGCTGCATCTCGTCCTGGAGGAGACTGGTGACCCCATGGTAGGGGTTTGAGATCTGTCAGGGAGGGGTAGATGGCAGGGATGGCAGCAACCTTCTGTTGAGGTTGATAGGGCGGTAGTCCAGGCAGCAGTAGTTGTGGTGCTGGTCTCTGTGGAGGTGCTGGGGGTGCATTGGGATGGATCGGTCTGGTCGGACAGTCCAGGTCAGGATCTATTCTGCAGGATGAGACTTGAGCACACTGATTAGTTATTTTTCCTACCTGACTTCTATAAAATGTTTGTTTTTCTTGAGCCACACATAACCATGCCAGATATGCTTTCCAATCAACTTCTACACTTTCTTCCACTTTCTTCTTTTTCTCCCTTTCCTCAAACTCTTCCAACCTTTCTTTTAAGTTTTTCAAATCTATGAAATTAGATTTGTGTCTTTATTATGCAAGCAAACTTTAGGATTCGTAAGCAAAACCTTCCACACTGCAATCAAAATCTTTAAGTTTTTTATTATATTTTGATTGAAAAACCAAAGGTTTTGCTTGTGAATCAAAAAGTTTTGCTTATGAATCAAATATATTTGCTTTCAAATCAAAAAGTTTGGGTTTTGAATCAAAAAGTTTTGCTTGCGGTCTCAAACATCTTTTCTTTGCTTCTGGGCCATTTATGGGTGTGCCATTTGTGTCTTTTTGTCAAGAGCAAAAATACATTTTAAGAGATCAAAAAAAAGTGTTGCAATCAAATATTACATAATCGAGATCAAAATATGCATTACAATTGAAAAAGAATTAGGTTCATATTTCAAAGTTTTTAGAAGACTTTGGACTAATACCAATTCCCTGCGTTTGAAGTCATTTTTTTTGCGGTTACAAAACTTCTTTCTGCGGTTACAACTCGAAAATTGGGTTGCACTTTGACCCCATACCAGATGCTTCTCCATTGGTCAATGGGCCGTCACGTGGTTCGAGTCAGGTCCAATGGGTGCCCAGGACACCTATACCTACCTAAAAGACATTGACTTCTACCTCCGTAAATTCCCACAGGCCACAGTAGATGACAGAATCTACCTGATCAAGGTAACGTCCAGCCGTGAGGTAAGTAGCTTCCTTGAAAGACAACCTCCACACATCCTGGACGACTATGAGCGGGTATGTCAATCCCTGATGCAGGAGTTCTCTATCACCAGCATGGAGACTGGCCTGACAGCTGCCTTGGCCATCAAACAGGGAAGACAAGAGCCGCCACAACAGTACTATCATCGCTTGCGAAAAGCTTACTTTGGTTTCAGAAATGAACCAAACATGGAGGAGGACTTGAACTTCAAATCCTTGTTCGTACAAAACATCCACCGAACCACCAGTCACCATCTTGGAGTGTCAGCTTGCCCTCGATCTTTGTCAAGCCACCAACTACGTGAGTTGGCTCTCAGAGGCTTCATTAAACAAAGAATAGCTTCGGGCAAGAATCCGGATCTTAACTCAGTTCCACACATTGACACCCAAAAGCTGACAATGGAATTTGAAGATGCTCACAACCATGAGCCGGGTGAACTACAGCCATCTACTCTACAACCAGAAAGCAAGCCAAATGGCCCTATGCGTCCTAAGTCCAATAACTCCTACAACAATAGGAGCTATAGTCGCAACCCAAACCAGAGGGAAGACAGATGCTATTTTAACGACTATAGGGAAGAACCCCGATATAGGTCTAAAACTGTCTCTGTCCGTGACAACCATGCTGGGAGACCATCTAAGCCTAACCAGTTCAGGAGACAAATTCTTGTCGACTCTTTTGCAAATTGAATTGCAAAATGACTTGATGCCCACCACTCCCGCCCACTCGGTCTGTGTTTTCACCCAGCGTCCAGCCTCATTAGGTGCACCGCATCACACTGATGGCTCGTGCGCTGTCTCCGTCAGCTCTGCCTACACTGACTCTGACCCCTGTTTCCCTTGCTTCGCAGGATCCTTCATGTATACGATGGTCCTTTGCTTGATGGATGCTATCCACCAGCAACACGTCGCCACAGACCTTAATCTTTCTGGTAGTTTACAACATCTGTTCATGGCAAAGCACGGTGTGTGCCTGGAACCGGGTCTTCTTGTTCATGTCTCTGACAACCGCACTTCACCTCGGTTTGTAGGTCATCAGAGCCAAAGGGGGGTGAGGATCATGCCTGCCCAGGACACACCATGTGCATCAAATCAACAGGCGATACACTCAGCCAGGTAGTCTGTTGGCCGCACAGGCAGCATGATGTAGCGGAATACATCCACGGCTGTATGTTGCCAATCTTAGCCCTTGAACCCAAATCACAGGGCCCACTTACAATGTAGGGGAACCACTTTCCCCTGGTCAGACCTACATCTGAGATCCATGTTTGCCTTTGACCAGAAATACCTAGTAAGAACAGCTGAGGGTAGAAAGTCATACTATGACCAAAAGTCTTCCCAAGATGAGTTCCAAGTGGGGGGCAAGGTGTGGTATTACCCTTTTTGTTCTACCAAAAAAAAAAAAAAAAAAACTTTCTCCTGTAGCCTGCAGGATCAAGATTACCAAAGGCCAAAAGTTACCAATTTTCAAATGGATCCACCTAAATCAGATTAAAACATACAAATACCTTGACTTGTAGGAGACAACCAGGTACCCAAGTAAGTGAAAAACCCACCAAGTGCACTAAGCCGGCAATTGTTGTTTTATTGGTTTATTGGATTATAAGAAGTTGTGTTTCTTTTAGTTTTCTCAACACAGTGAAGGAAACAAATCTAGATGCAAGTGGGGGTGCAGTAATGCAATACCTGTCGAGTTACTGATGTTTGGTATATTCCTTGTATGTGTTGCTAGAATCCGAACGCTGCAGTTTATTTTGATTCTCATCATTATTGCAATAGCAGCTCAACCAGAGATCAGTCACCAGGCCCTAGTTCATGCATTGTACTAAGAGATCAACCCGGGCTACTGATCACTAACTGCCGGACACACCCACAAAGAGTGTTCATAAGACTCAGCACCTACGAAGTGTCCCAGAAGCATGTCACTACTATTGCCTCTGTAACCAGTTGGGCAGGTGATAGTTGGACCCAAGATACACTGATGCATGCTGAAGTTGACATTACCCCTATGCTACAACAGCTCCACTTGTTGAGTTGAACGGTTACCACAAGCGACCAAAGCAATTTGTAGGTGGTTTTATTCACAGCAGCAGCCGCAGTTAGCTCACTACTTAGTCCACTGTCAATACTATTAGCCTAACGACAGTCAGGAAACAGATAGGAGAATTGCCGAGGGAGATTCCCAAGGTTAGAAGGCAGATGCTTGATCAAGCTGTGTAGTTACAGGCCATTGGCAAATCTGTACAAGACACAATCTAAGCTTTAGACACTCACAGCATAGCCCTCAACCAAACTCTCCAGACCGTCAAACAAACTCCTGTCTGTAGTTCAGACCGATCATGCTCACACCAAGATTGTCTCCATGTTGATGACTAAACCTGCTGCATGTAGTCCATTCTTCTGTTGACAGCCTAGCCATAGGCCACATTCCAACCTATGTGATATCTCTGCAAAAGCATTGACCAAAGAGATATTCACTACCCCTGTCCCAGTAAGCCGTTCATCAGAGATAACACGGATGGGACAAGGCAAACGTTCTCCAGGATGCAACAACAACAACAGTGCTGTCACATCGAGTTGCATAGGCATCCATTCATAAAAGTTATTATTTCTTTTAGTTAGGGAATTGATTTTAGACCACACAGCATTACAGCTGATGTCGGCATCCACAGCAATCAAATAACCTAATGTATAAAGGAAATTAAGCGCCATGCTGTAAAATTGTATCTTTGGAATAGAAACAACAACCAAATTTAACAATACTGTATATTCAGGGGGGAAATGGAGGCGCAGCCACTAATTTATTGTATAACATGGACAAGCACTCGTATCTCTGCAAATAAATCGTATGGCTGGCCCTGGTAATTCTGAAGAACACAGTGTCACATAAGCAAGAGCAGGGGTGTCGAACCATGTGCCATGGAGGTTTTCATTCCAACCAAAGACTACAGCAGGTGTTCAACCTGTTCAACCTGCCTTGTTTTAAAGGTCATTGTTGCCATGGCACTGATGAACATGCGCACACAGGTGTGTGTGCGCATTCCAAAAGCATAACTGGTGTAAAAGTAAACTTAGGACTGAGAGCGGTGCATTGGTTAAGACCTAACAAAAGATCAGAGTTGAAATAACACTCAGTGATTGTTACGGCACTTTAGGAGTAAAAGACCCAGTATAGTACTTGGTGATTACTGCACAAGCTGATTTTATTAAGTAGCTACTTCTAAGACACCTTGAATGGATGAGTTATAGACGCATTGCACAATAAGTTGGTAGTGTAGGTGTGGCAGAGTTTTGTATTTGAGTGTTACTCTGGCCTGTTTTTTTGAAAACTTGCCTTCAAGGAGGCTTCAACATTCAGTGCTGAAGATTTGTCCTCAATTGATTCAGATGCAACTATCTCAAAGTCACTGTTGTCATGGGGTCTTTCTCGAGTATCCTTTTCCAGGGCATCACGGTCCCACAAGGTCACACCTGCAATAGAGGGAAAGAGTTCAACTTCAACTTCCTTATATTGCACAGCCATGCTGGAGGAGGTCTTTTACTGTAAGTACTAGAGAAGAAAAACATCGCTCTGGCCAACTACACTTAAACTGAAGGCAACAAAACCCCCCTTCACTTCCTCGAAGACTTCTTATCTAAGTTCTGTTGAGAAATCAACTACTGATCACAAAAAGCTGAAAAATATACAGAATGTCATGAAATTCACCAAGTGTAACTCATGCCAAGTCAAATGCTCTGAAGCAAGCTCAGCACTACATATCCATCGAAATATCCAATCCTATCCCAGTCACGGTTATGTTAGTTATCAAACTTTCTCATTGTTATTAAAAGTTATGTGACTATTTTTACACAATATCTTGTTTTACACTTCAATTTGAATGCATAGTTGAAAGAAAATGGTGTGTAATTTGTTAAATAAATTATTTGTGGTAACGTCTTTGACATTATTACTTTGCATTTGCAAGGCCTGTTGGGATATTTGTTATGACATTGTCCAGACCAACAAGTGAGTTTCTTGCGGAGGAGAAAGGGGGTAAATCGCTATTTGGCTATGCAGATATTGCTAAAATCATCTGAATCATACCAGATGTCTTGTTTGTTCTGAACCAGCCACCATAGAGGGCGACTAAACAATTGACTAATACAATCAATTGTTTCCTGATGCTCAGAACACCAAAAGAAGGGAGCAACAGGAAGTCAGATGTCAGTTGTTTGGTAGTAGGCAGGGCCCGGGACTGTCTTATTCACGCACCGGTTGTGGTGGGCTGGTCTGGATCAAAGTCCAGGGCTGTTTTGTTGTCCCAGTCCGTCCCTGCCCTGTGGATTTTGTGAAACACACAACACGCATTTCGTGGACGAAAATGCATTCTGTGGACTTACAAGGTTTCCATATGTTTTTAGTAAAGTGTTTGTCACAGTGCGTTGCAAGAGGTAAATATATATTAACGGCACTAAAATTGCTAAATACTTAATTAAACTGGAATTTGAAGACAAGGTTTGAAACCATGGAACAAGGCAAACGTTCTCCAGGATGCAACAACAACAACAGTGCTGTCACATCGAGTTGCATAGGCATCCATTCATAAAAGTTATTATTTCTTTTAGTTAGGGAATTGATTTTAGACCACACAGCATTACAGCTGATGTCGGCATCCACAGCAATCAAATAACCTAATGTATAAAGGAAATTAAGCGCCATGCTGTAAAATTGTATCTTTGGAATAGAAACAACAACCAAATTTAACAATACTGTATATTCAGGGGGGAAATGGAGGCGCAGCCACTAATTTATTGTATAACATGGACAAGCACTCGTATCTCTGCAAATAAATCGTATGGCTGGCCCTGGTAATTCTGAAGAACACAGTGTCACATAAGCAAGAGCAGGGGTGTCGAACCATGTGCCATGCAGGTTTTCATTCCAACCAAAGACTACAGCAGGTGTTCAACCTGTTCAACCTGCCTTGTTTTAAAGGTCATTGTTGCCATGGCACTGATGAACATGCGCACACAGGTGTGTGTGCGCATTCCAAAAGCATAACTGGTGTAAAAGTAAACTTAGGACTGAGAGCGGTGCATTGGTTAAGACCTAACAAAAGATCAGAGTTGAAATAACACTCAGTGATTGTTACGGCACTTTAGGAGTAAAAGACCCAGTATAGTACTTGGTGATTACTGCACAAGCTGATTTTATTAAGTAGCTACTTCTAAGACACCTTGAATGGATGAGTTATAGACGCATTGCACAATAAGTTGGTAGTGTAGGTGTGGCAGAGTTTTGTATTTGAGTGTTACTCTGGCCTGTTTTTTTGAAATCTTATAATCATTTAGGTATTTGGCAGACCCTGAAACCTCTACCAGTCCACTCAAGAAACTTGCCTTCAAGGAGGCTTCAACATTCAGTGCTGAAGATTTGTCCTCAATTGATTCAGATGCAACTATCTCAAAGTCACTGTTGTCATGGGGTCTTTCTCGAGTATCCTTTTCCAGGGCATCACGGTCCAACAAGGTCACACCTGCAATAGAGGGAAAGAGTTCAACTTCAACTTCCTTATATTGCACAGCCATGCTGGAGGAGGTCTTTTACTGTAAGTACTAGAGAAGAAAAACATCGCTCTGGCCAACTACACTTAAACTGAAGGCAACAAAACCCCCCTTCACTTCCTCGAAGACTTCTTATCTAAGTTCTGTTGAGAAATCAACTACTGATCACAAAAAGCTGAAAAATATACAGAATGTCATGAAATTCACCAAGTGTAACTCATGCCAAGTCAAATGCTCTGAAGCAAGCTCAGCACTACATATCCATCGAAATATCCAATCCTATCCCAGTCACGGTTATGTTAGTTATCAAACTTTCTCATTGTTATTAAAAGTTATGTGACTATTTTTACACAATATCTTGTTTTACACTTCAATTTGAATGCATAGTTGAAAGAAAATGGTGTGTAATTTGTTAAATAAATTATTTGTGGTAACGTCTTTGACATTATTACTTTGCATTTGCAAGGCCTGTTGGGATATTTGTTATGACATTGTCCAGACCAACAAGTGAGTTTCTTGCGGAGGAGAAAGGGGGTAAATCGCTATTTGGCTATGCAGATATTGCTAAAATCATCTGAATCATACCAGATGTCTTGTTTGTTCTGAACCAGCCACCATAGAGGGCGACTAAACAATTGACTAATACAATCAATTGTTTCCTGATGCTCAGAACACCAAAAGAAGGGAGCAACAGGAAGTCAGATGTCAGTTGTTTGGTAGTAGGCAGGGCCCGGGACTGTCTTATTCACGCACCGGTTGTGGTGGGCTGGTCTGGATCAAAGTCCAGGGCTGTTTTGTTGTCCCAGTCCGTCCCTGCCCTGTGGATTTTGTGAAACACACAACACGCATTTCGTGGACGAAAATGCATTCTGTGGACTTACAAGGTTTCCATATGTTTTTAGTAAAGTGTTTGTCACAGTGCGTTGCAAGAGGTAAATATATATTAACGGCACTAAAATTGCTAAATACTTAATTAAACTGGAATTTGAAGACAAGGTTTGAAACCATGGAACAAGGCAAACGTTCTCCAGGATGCAACAACAACAACAGTGCTGTCACATCGAGTTGCATAGGCATCCATTCATAAAAGTTATTATTTCTTTTAGTTAGGGAATTGATTTTAGACCACACAGCATTACAGCTGATGTCGGCATCCACAGCAATCAAATAACCTAATGTATAAAGGAAATTAAGCGCCATGCTGTAAAATTGTATCTTTGGAATAGAAACAACAACCAAATTTAACAATACTGTATATTCAGGGGGGAAATGGAGGCGCAGCCACTAATTTATTGTATAACATGGACAAGCACTCGTATCTCTGCAAATAAATCGTATGGCTGGCCCTGGTAATTCTGAAGAACACAGTGTCACATAAGCAAGAGCAGGGGTGTCGAACCATGTGCCATGCAGGTTTTCATTCCAACCAAAGACTACAGCAGGTGTTCAACCTGTTCAACCTGCCTTGTTTTAAAGGTCATTGTTGCCATGGCACTGATGAACATGCGCACACAGGTGTGTGTGCGCATTCCAAAAGCATAACTGGTGTAAAAGTAAACTTAGGACTGAGAGCGGTGCATTGGTTAAGACCTAACAAAAGATCAGAGTTGAAATAACACTCAGTGATTGTTACGGCACTTTAGGAGTAAAAGACCCAGTATAGTACTTGGTGATTACTGCACAAGCTGATTTTATTAAGTAGCTACTTCTAAGACACCTTGAATGGATGAGTTATAGACGCATTGCACAATAAGTTGGTAGTGTAGGTGTGGCAGAGTTTTGTATTTGAGTGTTACTCTGGCCTGTTTTTTTGAAATCTTATAATCATTTAGGTATTTGGCAGACCCTGAAACCTCTACCAGTCCACTCAAGAAACTTGCCTTCAAGGAGGCTTCAACATTCAGTGCTGAAGATTTGTCCTCAATTGATTCAGATGCAACTATCTCAAAGTCACTGTTGTCATGGGGTCTTTCTCGAGTATCCTTTTCCAGGGCATCACGGTCCCACAAGGTCACACCTGCAATAGAGGGAAAGAGTTCAACTTCAACTTCCTTATATTGCACAGCCATGCTGGAGGAGGTATTTTACTGTAAGTACTAGAGAAGAAAAACATCGCTCTGGCCAACTACACTTAAACTGAAGGCAACAAAACCCCCCTTCACTTCCTCGAAGACTTCTTATCTAAGTTCTGTTGAGAAATCAACTACTGATCACAAAAAGCTGAAAAATATACAGAATGTCATGAAATTCACCAAGTGTAACTCATGCCAAGTCAAATGCTCTGAAGCAAGCTCAGCACTACATATCCATCGAAATATCCAATCCTATCCCAGTCACGGTTATGTTAGTTATCAAACTTTCTCATTGTTATTAAAAGTTATGTGACTATTTTTACACAATATCTTGTTTTACACTTCAATTTGAATGCATAGTTGAAAGAAAATGGTGTGTAATTTGTTAAATAAATTATTTGTGGTAACGTCTTTGACATTATTACTTTGCATTTGCAAGGCCTGTTGGGATATTTGTTATGACATTGTCCAGACCAACAAGTGAGTTTCTTGCGGAGGAGAAAGGGGGTAAATCGCTATTTGGCTATGCAGATATTGTTAAAATCATCTGAATCATACCAGATGTCTTGTTTGTTCTGAACCAGCCACCATAGAGGGCGACTAAACAATTGACTAATACAATCAATTGTTTCCTGATGCTCAGAACACCAAAAGAAGGGAGCAACAGGAAGTCAGATGTCAGTTGTTTGGTAGTAGGCAGGGCCCGGGACTGTCTTATTCACGCACCGGTTGTGGTGGGCTGGTCTGGATCAAAGTCCAGGGCTGTTTTGTTGTCCCAGTCCGTCCCTGCCCTGTGGATTTTGTGAAACACACAACACGCATTTCGTGGACGAAAATGCATTCTGTGGACTTACAAGGTTTCCATATGTTTTTAGTAAAGTGTTTGTCACAGTGCGTTGCAAGAGGTAAATATATATTAACGGCACTAAAATTGCTAAATACTTAATTAAACTGGAATTTGAAGACAAGGTTTGAAACCATGGAACAAGGCAAACGTTCTCCAGGATGCAACAACAACAACAGTGCTGTCACATCGAGTTGCATAGGCATCCATTCATAAAAGTTATTATTTCTTTTAGTTAGGGAATTGATTTTAGACCACACAGCATTACAGCTGATGTCGGCATCCACAGCAATCAAATAACCTAATGTATAAAGGAAATTAAGCGCCATGCTGTAAAATTGTATCTTTGGAATAGAAACAACAACCAAATTTAACAATACTGTATATTCAGGGGGGAAATGGAGGCGCAGCCACTAATTTATTGTATAACATGGACAAGCACTCGTATCTCTGCAAATAAATCGTATGGCTGGCCCTGGTAATTCTGAAGAACACAGTGTCACATAAGCAAGAGCAGGGGTGTCGAACCATGTGCCATGCAGGTTTTCATTCCAACCAAAGACTACAGCAGGTGTTCAACCTGTTCAACCTGCCTTGTTTTAAAGGTCATTGTTGCCATGGCACTGATGAACATGCGCACACAGGTGTGTGTGCGCATTCCAAAAGCATAACTGGTGTAAAAGTAAACTTAGGACTGAGAGCGGTGCATTGGTTAAGACCTAACAAAAGATCAGAGTTGAAATAACACTCAGTGATTGTTACGGCACTTTAGGAGTAAAAGACCCAGTATAGTACTTGGTGATTACTGCACAAGCTGATTTTATTAAGTAGCTACTTCTAAGACACCTTGAATGGATGAGTTATAGACGCATTGCACAATAAGTTGGTAGTGTAGGTGTGGCAGAGTTTTGTATTTGAGTGTTACTCTGGCCTGTTTTTTTGAAATCTTATAATCATTTAGGTATTTGGCAGACCCTGAAACCTCTACCAGTCCACTCAAGAAACTTGCCTTCAAGGAGGCTTCAACATTCAGTGCTGAAGATTTGTCCTCAATTGATTCAGATGCAACTATCTCAAAGTCACTGTTGTCATGGGGTCTTTCTCGAGTATCCTTTTCCAGGGCATCACGGTCCAACAAGGTCACACCTGCAATAGAGGGAAAGAGTTCAACTTCAACTTCCTTATATTGCACAGCCATGCTGGAGGAGGTCTTTTACTGTAAGTACTAGAGAAGAAAAACATCGCTCTGGCCAACTACACTTAAACTGAAGGCAACAAAACCCCCCTTCACTTCCTCGAAGACTTCTTATCTAAGTTCTGTTGAGAAATCAACTACTGATCACAAAAAGCTGAAAAATATACAGAATGTCATGAAATTCACCAAGTGTAACTCATGCCAAGTCAAATGCTCTGAAGCAAGCTCAGCACTACATATCCATCGAAATATCCAATCCTATCCCAGTCACGGTTATGTTAGTTATCAAACTTTCTCATTGTTATTAAAAGTTATGTGACTATTTTTACACAATATCTTGTTTTACACTTCAATTTGAATGCATAGTTGAAAGAAAATGGTGTGTAATTTGTTAAATAAATTATTTGTGGTAACGTCTTTGACATTATTACTTTGCATTTGCAAGGCCTGTTGGGATATTTGTTATGACATTGTCCAGACCAACAAGTGAGTTTCTTGCGGAGGAGAAAGGGGGTAAATCGCTATTTGGCTATGCAGATATTGCTAAAATCATCTGAATCATACCAGATGTCTTGTTTGTTCTGAACCAGCCACCATAGAGGGCGACTAAACAATTGACTAATACAATCAATTGTTTCCTGATGCTCAGAACACCAAAAGAAGGGAGCAACAGGAAGTCAGATGTCAGTTGTTTGGTAGTAGGCAGGGCCCGGGACTGTCTTATTCACGCACCGGTTGTGGTGGGCTGGTCTGGATCAAAGTCCAGGGCTGTTTTGTTGTCCCAGTCCGTCCCTGCCCTGTGGATTTTGTGAAACACACAACACGCATTTCGTGGACGAAAATGCATTCTGTGGACTTACAAGGTTTCCATATGTTTTTAGTAAAGTGTTTGTCACAGTGCGTTGCAAGAGGTAAATATATATTAACGGCACTAAAATTGCTAAATACTTAATTAAACTGGAATTTGAAGACAAGGTTTGAAACCATGGAACAAGGCAAACGTTCTCCAGGATGCAACAACAACAACAGTGCTGTCACATCGAGTTGCATAGGCATCCATTCATAAAAGTTATTATTTCTTTTAGTTAGGGAATTGATTTTAGACCACACAGCATTACAGCTGATGTCGGCATCCACAGCAATCAAATAACCTAATGTATAAAGGAAATTAAGCGCCATGCTGTAAAATTGTATCTTTGGAATAGAAACAACAACCAAATTTAACAATACTGTATATTCAGGGGGGAAATGGAGGCGCAGCCACTAATTTATTGTATAACATGGACAAGCACTCGTATCTCTGCAAATAAATCGTATGGCTGGCCCTGGTAATTCTGAAGAACACAGTGTCACATAAGCAAGAGCAGGGGTGTCGAACCATGTGCCATGCAGGTTTTCATTCCAACCAAAGACTACAGCAGGTGTTCAACCTGTTCAACCTGCCTTGTTTTAAAGGTCATTGTTGCCATGGCACTGATGAACATGCGCACACAGGTGTGTGTGCGCATTCCAAAAGCATAACTGGTGTAAAAGTAAACTTAGGACTGAGAGCGGTGCATTGGTTAAGACCTAACAAAAGATCAGAGTTGAAATAACACTCAGTGATTGTTACGGCACTTTAGGAGTAAAAGACCCAGTATAGTACTTGGTGATTACTGCACAAGCTGATTTTATTAAGTAGCTACTTCTAAGACACCTTGAATGGATGAGTTATAGACGCATTGCACAATAAGTTGGTAGTGTAGGTGTGGCAGAGTTTTGTATTTGAGTGTTACTCTGGCCTGTTTTTTTGAAATCTTATAATCATTTAGGTATTTGGCAGACCCTGAAACCTCTACCAGTCCACTCAAGAAACTTGCCTTCAAGGAGGCTTCAACATTCAGTGCTGAAGATTTGTCCTCAATTGATTCAGATGCAACTATCTCAAAGTCACTGTTGTCATGGGGTCTTTCTCGAGTATCCTTTTCCAGGGCATCACGGTCCAACAAGGTCACACCTGCAATAGAGGGAAAGAGTTCAACTTCAACTTCCTTATATTGCACAGCCATGCTGGAGGAGGTCTTTTACTGTAAGTACTAGAGAAGAAAAACATCGCTCTGGCCAACTACACTTAAACTGAAGGCAACAAAACCCCCCTTCACTTCCTCGAAGACTTCTTATCTAAGTTCTGTTGAGAAATCAACTACTGATCACAAAAAGCTGAAAAATATACAGAATGTCATGAAATTCACCAAGTGTAACTCATGCCAAGTCAAATGCTCTGAAGCAAGCTCAGCACTACATATCCATCGAAATATCCAATCCTATCCCAGTCACGGTTATGTTAGTTATCAAACTTTCTCATTGTTATTAAAAGTTATGTGACTATTTTTACACAATATCTTGTTTTACACTTCAATTTGAATGCATAGTTGAAAGAAAATGGTGTGTAATTTGTTAAATAAATTATTTGTGGTAACGTCTTTGACATTATTACTTTGCATTTGCAAGGCCTGTTGGGATATTTGTTATGACATTGTCCAGACCAACAAGTGAGTTTCTTGCGGAGGAGAAAGGGGGTAAATCGCTATTTGGCTATGCAGATATTGCTAAAATCATCTGAATCATACCAGATGTCTTGTTTGTTCTGAACCAGCCACCATAGAGGGCGACTAAACAATTGACTAATACAATCAATTGTTTCCTGATGCTCAGAACACCAAAAGAAGGGAGCAACAGGAAGTCAGATGTCAGTTGTTTGGTAGTAGGCAGGGCCCGGGACTGTCTTATTCACGCACCGGTTGTGGTGGGCTGGTCTGGATCAAAGTCCAGGGCTGTTTTGTTGTCCCAGTCCGTCCCTGCCCTGTGGATTTTGTGAAACACACAACACGCATTTCGTGGACGAAAATGCATTCTGTGGACTTACAAGGTTTCCATATGTTTTTAGTAAAGTGTTTGTCACAGTGCGTTGCAAGAGGTAAATATATATTAACGGCACTAAAATTGCTAAATACTTAATTAAACTGGAATTTGAAGACAAGGTTTGAAACCATGGAACAAGGCAAACGTTCTCCAGGATGCAACAACAACAACAGTGCTGTCACATCGAGTTGCATAGGCATCCATTCATAAAAGTTATTATTTCTTTTAGTTAGGGAATTGATTTTAGACCACACAGCATTACAGCTGATGTCGGCATCCACAGCAATCAAATAACCTAATGTATAAAGGAAATTAAGCGCCATGCTGTAAAATTGTATCTTTGGAATAGAAACAACAACCAAATTTAACAATACTGTATATTCAGGGGGGAAATGGAGGCGCAGCCACTAATTTATTGTATAACATGGACAAGCACTCGTATCTCTGCAAATAAATCGTATGGCTGGCCCTGGTAATTCTGAAGAACACAGTGTCACATAAGCAAGAGCAGGGGTGTCGAACCATGTGCCATGCAGGTTTTCATTCCAACCAAAGACTACAGCAGGTGTTCAACCTGTTCAACCTGCCTTGTTTTAAAGGTCATTGTTGCCATGGCACTGATGAACATGCGCACACAGGTGTGTGTGCGCATTCCAAAAGCATAACTGGTGTAAAAGTAAACTTAGGACTGAGAGCGGTGCATTGGTTAAGACCTAACAAAAGATCAGAGTTGAAATAACACTCAGTGATTGTTACGGCACTTTAGGAGTAAAAGACCCAGTATAGTACTTGGTGATTACTGCACAAGCTGATTTTATTAAGTAGCTACTTCTAAGACACCTTGAATGGATGAGTTATAGACGCATTGCACAATAAGTTGGTAGTGTAGGTGTGGCAGAGTTTTGTATTTGAGTGTTACTCTGGCCTGTTTTTTTGAAATCTTATAATCATTTAGGTATTTGGCAGACCCTGAAACCTCTACCAGTCCACTCAAGAAACTTGCCTTCAAGGAGGCTTCAACATTCAGTGCTGAAGATTTGTCCTCAATTGATTCAGATGCAACTATCTCAAAGTCACTGTTGTCATGGGGTCTTTCTCGAGTATCCTTTTCCAGGGCATCACGGTCCCACAAGGTCACACCTGCAATAGAGGGAAAGAGTTCAACTTCAACTTCCTTATATTGCACAGCCATGCTGGAGGAGGTCTTTTACTGTAAGTACTAGAGAAGAAAAACATCGCTCTGGCCAACTACACTTAAACTGAAGGCAACAAAACCCCCCTTCACTTCCTCGAAGACTTCTTATCTAAGTTCTGTTGAGAAATCAACTACTGATCACAAAAAGCTGAAAAATATACAGAATGTCATGAAATTCACCAAGTGTAACTCATGCCAAGTCAAATGCTCTGAAGCAAGCTCAGCACTACATATCCATCGAAATATCCAATCCTATCCCAGTCACGGTTATGTTAGTTATCAAACTTTCTCATTGTTATTAAAAGTTATGTGACTATTTTTACACAATATCTTGTTTTACACTTCAATTTGAATGCATAGTTGAAAGAAAATGGTGTGTAATTTGTTAAATAAATTATTTGTGGTAACGTCTTTGACATTATTACTTTGCATTTGCAAGGCCTGTTGGGATATTTGTTATGACATTGTCCAGACCAACAAGTGAGTTTCTTGCGGAGGAGAAAGGGGGTAAATCGCTATTTGGCTATGCAGATATTGCTAAAATCATCTGAATCATACCAGATGTCTTGTTTGTTCTGAACCAGCCACCATAGAGGGCGACTAAACAATTGACTAATACAATCAATTGTTTCCTGATGCTCAGAACACCAAAAGAAGGGAGCAACAGGAAGTCAGATGTCAGTTGTTTGGTAGTAGGCAGGGCCCGGGACTGTCTTATTCACGCACCGGTTGTGGTGGGCTGGTCTGGATCAAAGTCCAGGGCTGTTTTGTTGTCCCAGTCCGTCCCTGCCCTGTGGATTTTGTGAAACACACAACACGCATTTCGTGGACGAAAATGCATTCTGTGGACTTACAAGGTTTCCATATGTTTTTAGTAAAGTGTTTGTCACAGTGCGTTGCAAGAGGTAAATATATATTAACGGCACTAAAATTGCTAAATACTTAATTAAACTGGAATTTGAAGACAAGGTTTGAAACCATGGAACAAGGCAAACGTTCTCCAGGATGCAACAACAACAACAGTGCTGTCACATCGAGTTGCATAGGCATCCATTCATAAAAGTTATTATTTCTTTTAGTTAGGGAATTGATTTTAGACCACACAGCATTACAGCTGATGTCGGCATCCACAGCAATCAAATAACCTAATGTATAAAGGAAATTAAGCGCCATGCTGTAAAATTGTATCTTTGGAATAGAAACAACAACCAAATTTAACAATACTGTATATTCAGGGGGGAAATGGAGGCGCAGCCACTAATTTATTGTATAACATGGACAAGCACTCGTATCTCTGCAAATAAATCGTATGGCTGGCCCTGGTAATTCTGAAGAACACAGTGTCACATAAGCAAGAGCAGGGGTGTCGAACCATGTGCCATGGAGGTTTTCATTCCAACCAAAGACTACAGCAGGTGTTCAACCTGTTCAACCTGCCTTGTTTTAAAGGTCATTGTTGCCATGGCACTGATGAACATGCGCACACAGGTGTGTGTGCGCATTCCAAAAGCATAACTGGTGTAAAAGTAAACTTAGGACTGAGAGCGGTGCATTGGTTAAGACCTAACAAAAGATCAGAGTTGAAATAACACTCAGTGATTGTTACGGCACTTTAGGAGTAAAAGACCCAGTATAGTACTTGGTGATTACTGCACAAGCTGATTTTATTAAGTAGCTACTTCTAAGACACCTTGAATGGATGAGTTATAGACGCATTGCACAATAAGTTGGTGGTGTAGGTGTGGCAGACGTGACCACAACCCAATGTCACTGGTGGAAGTCAGAACCTAAATTGTCATGTATTGAGTACATTTGTTTCTACGGTTTATTTGTATGTTGCATGCAATGTGTCTAAATGATATCAAATGAAAATGCATATGTCACAAGTTTGTGTGAACAGATTCAGGAATTCCCAGGCCACACCAACACAGATGCAAGGAGGCAGAGGTTTATATAAAAAAAATATGTTTTTATTACTCTAATAAAATACAACTAACCACTGGTCAACTAAAATCAGGGAGTAAGAAACCCTCAAAACATATATATAAAAACACTAAGAGAATGTCTATTCCTGCACAGCTGTTAAATACTCAGTCACAGACTGTTGGTCAATTCCACTCTGGGACTTGGTTCCTACGGTAGTCGACAATGCCGCAGGGTGAGTCCAATCTGTGATCTGTTCTGCTCGTTCCATCGTCTTCCAAACCAAGGCGGAAGCCGTTAGCGTGTCAACAGCCCAGCAGTAATTGTTGCGCCGCTCTCCCGTCTCTCTCTCTCCTGGTCGGGACTCGGGACGCCACACAAGGCCCAGTCCGTGCACCGAGTGACCCGCACGTCAGGGGAGTAGTGATGGCCGATTCGTGAACGAATCGTTCAAAAGAACCAAATCAGTTAAGTGAGTGAGTTGATTCGACTTGCACACGCAACTGAATCGATTCAGCAGTGGTTATAGCAGCGCCAGAAAAAATAATTTATTAAAAAATCGCTAATCTAATAATCTAATCAAACATCATCTTAAACATTACAAAAACTGTTGTCAATGTATATAGAATGTAATACATCGCTACATTATTACATTGGCCTTTTTCACAATCCAGTATGGCTCCTTGATCCGACGGGTACGCGGAAATAGTCTCTCTTGTTCATTAACCTGTGGGTTAGTTGGTGATTTAGTTGTGGTACATGTGGTTATTTGCACGTCTGGTTTGACAGGGGTGGCGCTCATGTGACTAAATTACTTGTTTAGCTCAGTTAGTAGAACATCAGACTCTCATGCCAAGGATTGTAGGTTCAAACCTCACATGGTATGGTATTTTTTTTGTTGGTGAATCATAATGAATCGATTCACTTCTATCAGACGGCTCGAAAGACTCGAGTTAGTTAAAAGAGTCGGTCTTCCCATCACTACAGGGGAGCTTCGCGTCTGGGAGGAAAGGAAAAACATGCACCCTCGGTGGATTCCATTTGGATTATATATTAGGCACAGCTGGTCGTGGACCAATAACTTGGGATCAATTAGGTAGGAAAGGGAGGTGTCCAGGGAGGCAGTGTGCCCAGCAACGTTCACAATCACAAATGTTCCACATTCAAATGAAAGTCCATGCAAAATTCAAAACCACTTCTATAAGAAAATCACAGCAAATATAAAAATGAAAAGTAAAAGAAAATGCAACACATCACAAAAATAATCACACAATCAAAAAAAACAAAACGATATCAACTAAGTGAAATGTGAACAAGCATAGCCCTGTCACTCTGTGACACATACACTAAATTGAAGGTAAGTAAAAAATAGTGAGTGTATTTTTCAGAGGCTGACAGCGGAAGCTGAGGTCGGAGGAGTAAAAAGATAAGACACACATAAGACCACCACAGCTACGCTAAGGTAAGGAGTTGTTTTTCCTCTTTCTGAGTGTAACCACCATCTCACAAAAATGGGCAGCAAGCTATCAAAAAGCCCATCTGGGGACCAGACACCTCCAAATGTAGTAAGGAGCTGAGTAACAAAAGCTAAATATTGCAATCATATTTTCAGAATCAGAATCAAATTTATTGGCCAAGTACATTCATAATAGATGCGGTGAGGATGGACTCCATGATGGCCGTGTAGAACTGGACCATCATTATCTGCAGCAGGTTGAACTTCTTCAGCTGCCGCAGGAAGTACATCCTCTACTGGGCCTTCTTGGTGATGGAGCTGATGTTCTGCTCCCACCTGAGGTCCTGGGTTATGGTGGTGCCCAGGAATCTGAATGACTCCAGAGTGCTGCCAGGGGACCCACACAGGGTGAGGGGTGGGGTGGGGGGCCGGGCTCCTCCTGAAGTCCACTACCATCTCTACAGTCTTTATAGTGTTCAGCTCTAGGTTGTCAAGGCTGCACCAGGAAGCCAGCCGATCGAGAAGGCCCCTATAGTTCTGTGAGCTAATGGGGTTTGAGCATGAGTAGTAGGGTTCCGTTGTATGAAGTACATAAACTTTCACTTATTTCCCCTTAACAGTCCGGCAAAATCTGTTTCTGAACAAATTTGAGGCGAGAAATAAGCCATCCAGTTGCTGAATCTTCACTCATATTACATCTACAAGGCCTAATTTAAAAGTTTGCCGCTGCTTTCTTGGCCGTGCTTCAATCTTGTGGGGGATGCTGAAGCGAAGCAGCAAAGCCCCGAATGACTCCACATGTAAGTAACACAGTCTAATACTACTTTATCATCAAATATTACAATAACGCTGATAATGTCTTCATATTTGTATTCAGAATAAACGCTTTGTTGTTGAAGATGCATTTACGGATCCGACTGCTAGCCTATTAGCTTACTACTATAATTTCCCATAGAGGTTAGCGAGTTAGCTAACATTAGCTTGCAGTTTACAATGGGGTTAGTAGTAGGATCCTCATAGGGTGCCGCTTGCCTGCATTATGTATGATTTCTATGATCAGTGGCACAGCCTGTGACTTATGTTCATCTAAAAATACACTTTTGTAGAGACCCTCAGCTAATGTTAAGCATTGTAATAAGCTGCAGTATACCTATGCAATTGTCGTTTGGTTTTATGAAGTTAATTTAGGAATTTGACATGGTTGATTATTTATATTGTTTCTTGGGTTAAGGCAATTCTAAGATGACTATTCATGTTTTTCAAGTAAAGCAACAGCCTGACACAATGCACCTGGAAGTGAAGAGAATGAGGAAAGATGGTCCTAATGTGTGCAACAACATTGGTATGTTTCTCTTCCCCAGTACTGTATTACTCTGTCTCTAGCACCTTCTATGAAAACTGTGCCAATGGTAACACAAATCAGGTTACAGTTGACCATGCGGTTTTCCATAGGTAAAAGGTTGATGAAAATGTCAATCAAGGAAAAAAAAACAAACATGTTGGTGACAAATGTTTAGAGATGTAGAACTGTTTCTATGGATCACTGTAAGAGGACTTTAAACTGTTTTTGTCTTGTAGACCATGGCAAGAGCACATCCTGGGACAAACAACCTCCACCGGCTGAAAGGGAAAGTAGATGAACCTCCCTATCTCATATTGGACATCAAAAGGAAGTCCAAGAAAAATTGCTTGAAGCACACGATGAAGAATGTCAGGAATTGATGGAGAATTTTTTTGTTTGAGTTTGAACGTCAAGATGATTGATTTGTTGATGTCAGAAGTCAGACACTCTTGACATTCATGTGTGCGAAGCTTTAGGAAACATATGGATGTTATGGTAATGTAATGGTAGAGTAAAATTGTTTTGAACCATTAGCCTACCTACTGTGTTGTGAATGTTTTCTCTTTTTCAAGGTGCGCTTGGACCCCTACAATCACACTGGAATCTGTTTTTTAATCTGACAGGTTTTACATAACTGGAGTGACAGTTATCAATGTCATGGAAGTTTGTGGAGCTTCAGAGCTCATACTTATCCCCTGTAGTTGGGAATGATTGAAAAGTCACTCAGATGATACTTGTCAGACACACGAATAACAATCTGAGCCTGTCAGTGGCAAAAACAAGCACTTTTAGTGGACGTACTTTGATCGCGCGCACTTGCCCCTACAGATTACGTTGTAGCCATTGAGCCCATTTCGCGACTGCCGACTGAGGCGATCTATCGGAGCAATTCCAAAACTTTTTGGTCCTATTTTGCGGTATAAATGGCGATTTTGTAGATATAGAGCCCAGGTTTAAAAATACCGGAATTCTCCTTTAACAGTGCCAAAAATATGTGAAATGTTGTTGTGGTTTAGAATTTAACTGGTTGTTTACAACATAAATGGATGCAAATCATGGGGGAGTAGCAATGTTTCCCAAGAAACAAGTAGATAACACCAAGAAAAAGGTAGACAACACCAAGAAAAAAGTAGAAAAACTGTACCCCCCTCTGCCTGAAGATGACTGGGTAGACACACTGGCCATAGCAGCTGCAATAACACAGCAGCAAAACAATCCGGTAGGTCAAGGCCAGAGAGCTGCAGAAGCTCAACAACAGCCAGAGGCAGGGGGAGGAGAATCCAGAGGAGCAGAGGGTGGTGATGATGAGTGTGGAGAGGGTGAGGGTGGAGCCGTAGAAAGGGAAGGGGCATGGAGTCCAGCTCTTCCCCCAGAGTGGGGTGGGGTTTAGATGAGGAGGAGCCAGACAGTCACTCACCAGATACAAGCCAGCTCTCCCCACTGAAAGAGAGTAGGAAATCTCATATATCTCAGAGAAGTAGATATAAGCCACAAAACGAGCTAACCAAGCTCCCAAAATGATGGTAGCCATAAGAAAGCCATAGACCCCCGCTGAAGCTAGGCAAATGTTGACTGATTGTCACAGCTCCAGCCCCGACCCCGGGTTTTCCCTGTGTCTCTACCTCCCTTGTGTCTCCACCTCCCTTGTGTCTCCACCTCCCCTGTCTGTCTCTCATTGTATGTCTGTGTGTGTGGCGTGGGTGTGGCTCCCTCTCCTGGCCCTGTCTTCCCTCCACACCTGCCGCCTATCAAGCCATCAGCCCAGCAGTACATATACCCTGGCTCTCCAACCAATCGTCGCCAGATTGTTCTCGGCCGCTCATGACCTATTAGCTGAGTATTTCCCTTGTGTACCCTTGTGCTTATACTAACCGATTCTCCTGTCTCCCTCCTCGTGTCTCCTCGCCGCTATCCACCAGCCTGCTTTTCCTCGCTCCTGCCTTACCTGCCTGCCCCAGCCCCATCCAGCTCAGCCTTTGCACCCCCCACCATCCCAGCACCTGCTCACCATTAAAACCTCTTTTTCCCGACTCCCTTGTAGTGGTCTGCGTTCTGGGTCCTACACAAACTGCTACCCCTGACACTGATGCCCCATCCCCATTGAACAGACCCGTAGCTTTCCATCATTGGCTATACCAAACTTCCCACATATATGAGGTTCTTCCCGTAGACATGTTGAAACTTTCCTATGGCCCATCATGGCAGACGGTACAGGATCATTTCAACTTTCCACCTGGTGAGAATGGAGACTGGGCTACAAACAATGACAACCCCCTGAATCCCACTAGAGGTGCATGGCTGAATGGCCCTTTCTGTTATAGCTGTTTTACAGCTGTAACTAACAGTGCAAGTGTAACCCACACACCATTAGGCAGTCTGTAAATAGGGTGTCTGTACCTTTAATGCCGGGATCAGACTACACAATATTTTTGTCTGTTACGATGGTCACTGTGTCAGATTAGGCGATATAGAGTGATAAATTCGTCTTGGCCGACAGACATGACAGACTACATGTTGGTCACCGATCAATAATCGCTTGCTGACGTGCGTGATGTCATCGGAAAGCAGGTGCTAGGCAACGAGAATGTAAACAAACAATGGCGTCTGAAGCGGTATGCATGATATTAGCTGTCTTGTGTTCCAAAAAAAAGAAAAAACGACTGTGGACCCGTTCTTGGGTCGCATGAAGAGAACAGTATGGGTTGTCAATCCTTCAAAGAGGTGAAAAATAACAATGTTTTAGCCTGTAGTGAAACCTAAATGTAGCTAGCTGGCTAGCCTCCACAGCTCGACAAACCTTTCCTCTGTTTCATAGTTCCACCTAGCGGCACCAACAACTTAATTTCTCTTTCGCGCCATGTTTGTTTATAGCGCTCCGTGCTCCCATTGGTCAACGTCACGGACGAGACGGAATACGTCATGGACAGCAAAAAAAATTCTAACATGCTAGTCTTTTGTCGGGACGTCGTGAGGCGTCCCAGATGCGGCGTCGGTTGTCGTCCACTATGTCACACTACACAACATAAAACAATCGATTGTCGCACCCTGTCTTTCCCGACTCGACCCGACGCCCTACGTCTGCCGAATCGGGCTATAATCGGCCTGATATAATGTAGTCTGAACCCGCCATAAGAGCTGCTCACGACTTTTTGCGACGGTTTGCAGTGTTGCTGTTGGTTGGGCTACACGTGGTTTAGATGAGGCTGGACTGCATATGGGGAAGCTGACGGAGATCGCTACTGCCACTGCAGAGTTTCTCTCAGAGTTCCCTTTTGCCTACTAATCCTGATATCCTCTATCCAGATCCAGTCTCCTTCCCTGCTCCCGTCTGCCGACCTCACCACCGCCCGTCTACCCTGCCTGTCTGTCTGTCTCCCGGACCCAAGATTCAAGATTCAAGAAGTTTAATTGTCACATACACACACGAGGTGTGTAGTGAAATGCAAAGTGGCCATGCTCAGCAGAAATGTGCAAAATAACAGGTTCACACTATTTACAATAAACTAACACAATATTTACAATGTCACAGTTTTTAAGAGCTCTATATAAAAAAACAACACAATATTTACAATAAGAGCACTTATTGTAAATAAGGGGAAAATTGTATGTATAATATAATATAAATTATAAATTATGTGTAGTCTTTACCTAAGTGTGTGTGTGTGCATAAGAGGGGCAGTGTTTGTGTCTTGGTGGGGGCCCTGGTGAGGTTGGAGTTCACAGTCCTGATGGCCTGAGGAAAGAAACTCCGTCTCAGTCTCTCTGTTTTGGCAGCGTGACTACGGAGGCGCTTGCCTGACCGCAGCAGCTGAAACAGTCCGTTGTTGGGGTGGTGAGGATCCTTCATGATCCTGCAGGCTCTGGTTCTGCACCTCCTGGTGTATAAGTCCTGCAGGGTGGGGAGTGTAGTTCCAATAGTGCGCTCAGCCGAACGCACTACTCTCTGCAGAGCCTTCCTGTCCTGAGCGGAGCTGCTGCCAAACCAGGCAGTGATGCTTCCTGTCAGGATGCTCTCCACAGCTCCAGAGTAGAAGGACTGAAGGATCCTCCGGGAGACTTTAAATTTCCTCAGTTGCCTGAGGTGGTAAAGGCGCTGCCTCGCCTTTCTCACCAGAGTGTCAGTGTGTGTGGACCATGTGAGATCTTCGGTGATGTGGACTCCCAGGTATTTATACCTGCTCACCCTCTCCACAGTATTCCCATTAATCCCCAGTGGTGAGTACGTCCTCTGTTGTTGTGTCCTCCTAAAGTCCACAATCAGCTCCCCTGCTTGTCGCCTGTCTGCCTGTCTGTCTCCTGGATCCCTGCTTGTCACCTGTTTGCTTGCCTCCCTACTGCGCTCCTGCTCCAGCCCTGCTTCCCCATGCCATCCCTGCATTACCTTCCTGTGTGAACTGTCTCCTAGTAAACCTGGTTTTGTTCCTAAATCCGTCTCTGTGTTCTGTGGTTTGCACTTGGGTCCTGTACACGATCGTAACAAGAAGTGCGTATGTGCACATGGAGGTTGATGATTCTCTTGATTACGACAAAGTTAAACGTGCCATTCTCAAGAAATATGATATTAATCCTGAAATATATCGTCAGATTTAGATCTCTCGATGTGGAGCCTGAGGAAACTCCAGAAGAGCTGCATGTGAGACTTACGGAGCTTTATGGAAAGTGGGTTCAACCCAAGGGTAAAACTGTTGATGACATTGGTGAAATCATTATTCTTGAACAATACTTACGAATGCTGTCTCCTGAGCTTTAGGTTTGGGTCAAAGAGCATGACCCAAAGACGGCAGCAGAAGCTGCTTCACTGGCAGATGTGTTTGTAGCTACTCATCTGGAGTGTTGGGGATGAGGAAGTGGAAGAGCAATATCTGCCAGTACCTACCCCCTCAGTGCCAAACATGGACCACCTCTCAGAGCCTCAGCAGTCACAGGTGAGATCTCTCTGTATGCCAGATGTGTTCCAGGAACACCCTGGTCATACAACGGTGGTGCAGCATGACATTGTTTTGAAGAAAGATGTCTCTGTTAGACGTCTGAGCTATCGGATTCCTGAGCGCCTTCTCGGCCCACTGAAAAAGGAAATTGATCCTATGCTATCCCTTGGCATCATTGAACCCTCTAAAAGTGAGTGGTGCAACCCCATTGTTTTGGTTCCAAAAAAGGATGGCTCAATTAGGTTTTGCATTGATTTTAGATATCTGAATGCAATTTCCAAATTTGACTCGTATCCAACACCACGTATAGATGACTTGATTGACTGTCTGGACAAGGCTAAGTACCTCACTACCCTTGATCTGTGTAAAGGCTATTGGCAGGTCCCCTTAACACAGTCATCCTGTGAATTGACAGCCTTCAGAACCCCCTGGGGGCTCTATCAGTTCACAGTTATGCCATTTGGGTTACATGGAGCTCCTGCTACTTTCCAAAGGCTTGTGGATAGAGTCTTGTGTGGGCTGTCAGATTTTGCCTTGGCCTATTTGGATGACATTGTTATTTACAGTAACACCTGGGAAGAACACCGAAAGCACCTCAAAGTAGTCTTTGAGTGTCTCCATTCTGCAGGACTCACTGTCAACGCTGCTAAGTGTACCTTCGCCAAAGCTGAGACGGAGTACCTCGGTTACATCATTGGAAAGGGGGTAATCAAGCCACAGATTCAAAAGGTTCAGGCCATCCAGTCCTGCCCACTTCCACAAACAAGGACCCAGCTCAAGTCCTTCCTCGGTATGTCAGGTTGGTACCACAAATTCATACCTAACTACTCTGCCAGAGCGGCTCTACTTACAGACATGACCAAAAGGCCCAATCAACTCTCTTGGACAGAAGAGACAGAAACAGCCTTCAAGGACATCCAGCAGGCACTGAGCAGAGACCCGGTGTTGTACTGCCCTGATTTTCAACAACCATTCATCCTGCAGACTGATGCCTCAGACCGTGGGCTGGGTACTGTTCTCCTTCAAGGTCCAGAAGATGGCCGTCATCCGGTGGCTTTTGTGAGTAGAAAGCTGTACCCGAGGAAGGTGCGCTATTCTACTGTGGAGAAGGAATGCCTGGCAGTCAAATGGGCGTTGGACTCTTAAGTACTACCTCTTGGGGAGAGAATTTACCCTAGAGGTGGACCACAAGGCATTGAAGTGGCTTGGGAGGATGAAGGACACCAACAGCAGAATAACCCGCTGGTACCTTGCCATGCAGCCTTACAAGTTTGACGTGCATCACATCCCTGGCAAACAGAATGCTACAGCTGATTACCTTTCCCGCTGTCCCAGTGAGTTGCCAGAGGAGGGGGAGTGTGTGACGGCCCTGCCGATGGCCGACACCATATTGCAGTGTGGGTGACTAACTTCAGTACACAGTTCACAAACGATACACAATTTGGTTAATATTTAGTGGTCATGTTTATTTTGTTTTCGAATTCATTAATATATATTACCTGGGTTTTCACTTTGTTTCTCCACATGCTGCTGAGCCACCCGCCCAAAAGAGGAGTTGAAGTTCGAGCCACTCCTTTAAGCTGAACACAGGAAGTGGAGGGGACCAACTTCCTGGGCTGGGCGGGGGGAACTCTAACCAAAGACTTGAGTTAAAAATGGTAGCATGTGGATATTCCCTTTTTTGAATTTGATTGTATTAGTATTTACAGTTACTGTTTAGTTTATTGTATTTTGTCATTAGTTGTTGAGTTTATTTTGGAACCTTTTCTTGCTCTGAAATTATGTTGTCCCCCTTGGTGTCTGTGTGAGTTAGCCCACAAGTATATATACCCCCCTTTGTGGGTCATTTGGTTAGGTCAGGTCTGTTCAGTTCTCTTGTGTGTTATTGATTTGTTGACCTCAGTTTAGTTAAAGGACTCAGCGTTAGTATTTCTTTTGATGTCCTTTTTCTTTGCTTATGTAGTTTAAATGTTTGCACTTTACTTTGTTACTTTGCTTTTTCTAACTTGACTGGGCAAAATAAAGCCTTTTTCATCCAAGTAAATCCTTGTGTCCCTGCCTTTACTGCTGGGTCCCTGACAACTCAAAATGATGAAAGGACATCTTTATTATTTTATATCTGTGTATACACAGCACATATTTTTAATATTTTGCAACAATTCGTCCTGCTAATTTTTAAGTAACATTAAAAATATGGCTGAAAATCATCCCAATTTTTAGATTTAACTTTATGTTAAACAACAGCATTTCTAACTCTGTTACACACAGGCAAAACAAGGGCAGTAGGTGAAATGGCATAGACAGTATAGATGGCAGTATAGAGAAGATAAGTTTGAAGTGGAGAGAGTTGTGGAGCATGGAGGCAAGCAGAATTAGATCCATTATAGGGGCTACCATCTGTGCTGCCATCTCCCCAATATTGTAGTCAGTGGACGGGTGAGGATGCTGCCTGCCTGTTGTGTTCTAGCACATGCACACATATACTGTCAAGGTGTAAAGTTAGTCTCTCCCAAGGGCGATACACTTGGTTACATAACCAGGTGTTGAAATGTTTGGCAGCTGCAGTTGAGGAAAAACGTCTAGAAGTGAATTCTTTAGCTTTGGCTTTGTACGTGAGGGAGAAAAGGTTAGGCCAGTAGAAGTAGTATTGTGTGGTATAGTGTGGTCTTGTGTCAACCTTATCTCGTCTAATCAACGAGCTGTCAATATTATGCTGTGAGCCGATGAACATCCTTGTTACGGTTTGAAAGGTAGCATTATTTCTGTCAGCAAAAGCAACATGTCAAAAAGAAGCTATGTCTCTGGCAGAACAACTAAAACAGGTTATTTGTTTTGAGTTTGTTGTTTATTCCATCCATTCAGGTAACATGAAGTATCCAAGGTTTTGGTACAACGTGCAAGCAGTGTGAATTACTGTGACTTAGCAGTATTTAACTTTACCACCTTCTCAGGATCAAACGATCACCGCAGTCTAGACAAACCGTTTAAAAAAAATGCAATTAAAAAATGTACAAATGTATTTTTCTGCTTTACTTTTGATAACAGCGTTGAAGGCTTGAGCTCGACTTTCTCAGCCAACACGCTGAAAAGATCCAAGTGGTGTAAGTGAGTTGAACGTACACAACCTCTGGAGCTTGTTCAGAAAGCTGCAGCTCGTCTGGTGTTCAACCTCCCCAAGTTCTCCCACACAACTACCCTTCTCTGTTCTCTACACTGGCTCCCTGTAGCAGCTCATCCAGGTTAAGACTCTGGTGCTAGCCTACAGGGGTGAGGTTCCAGAAAGGCATCGTAGCGCTAAGTATATCCCCCCATCACACACACACAAACAAACACACACACACAGATAGATACACAATTAATTTCAATTGGTTTGGAGAAAGGGTTTATGTAAAAAAAACAACACAATAAACACAATGAAAACACACATCACTGCAACGTAACAAACATCAGTTCACTTTTCAAGTAATTTACAGACATCACTATCACAACACATCAACAGCATGTCGTCACCAGGTCAAAGGTCACACACTGTAAATGCATAATACTCATGTTTAAAAGTTTAAAACCTGTTTGAAACCACCGATCAAGACAGTGAGCCGAGAACTGAATCTGCTTTTCATGTGAGTTAAAAGATTATTATAAAGATGTTCATTTGAAAAGTATATTTTCAAAACACTATCCATTAAAAAGATCATTCACTGAAGTTCCTCCTTCAATGTCTCTTAAAATGTCGAGTCCAGTCTGTCGGTCTTTATGTCATTATTTATCAAGCAACATCTCAATTTATCTAAATCCTTTAAAAAGCAGCAGAATTAGTTTTAGCTTTGTGATACTAATCAAAACCTTTTTTCTTCAATGATTAAAGGTTCCATATATGCATTTATGATCAATGAGGTTTAATGAAGATGTTGCTATCATCTGAAAATTAAGGTCGGTCCAGATCCTCACGACTGCTTATACATGAAACACTATTACTATCCACTATACTATTATTGGACTGTGTTTTCTGCAGTTGGAGACCCAGTGTAACTTCACACGTTGTGATATTTGTCATATTACAGCTAGCTAGCTTATATCATATTTAACACAACCAGAATCTTCACATCCAGTCAAGAAATTAAAGTCTAGAAAATATCTGAAATGGAGGCGGTGTAGGAACCCTGAGGTGAGGACTGTCTGGTGCAAACTGAACTGTTTCAGAGGGATGCGTTCATGAAGGGAACTATTTCTGTATGCAATCATCGACTGCTGTGTCCTTTAGGCAGCTTTGGTGTTAACTGTGTTCTCTGACATTCCAGAAGAAAATAAAACTCTGTCTCCTACCCAGAAGTCTCTGGTTGGTTGTTCTTCTCGTCACGCATGAACCAAGAATGACTGGTGTCTCATTGAATTCCTCTGAACCACAATCACAAAGATCATCTTGTCTAACATGGTCACGTGGGACTAATCTATTAGAGATCATCGGTGTCCTCTTGTTCAGTAACAAGAAAAGAGAAAACAAACGAGAGGCTCGGAAAATAATGGACAGATATTTCTTTAAAAACTGAGCTCAGGTTTTCCATGGACCATGTGACCTCTACTACCACAGTTTCCAAATCTTGACAATCAAATTCAGGTCTGATGACTTGAAAGGCTTTATTAGTATTTGATCCATTCTTCCTAAATCACATTACAGCCAAGAAGCAAGAAGTGTAAAATTTGAGCAACAAAAAGTAATATAAGGAAACGATGCTGCTGAAAAATGCCTTATGATTAATAACAGGATAAACTTGATCCAGAAGAACTGAAGAAGGAAAACAAACTTTACATTGGACACAAAAAAAGTGAATCCTTTTGGTTGTAGCACTTTTTATCACTGTACTACTTGTGTATGTTTTGTACAGGTTCCTTTCCTCTTCTCACACATTGGATGTTTTTCACATACGTTGTAAATACTTAACATTAACTGTGTGGTAGAATTGATGTCTATATGTCGTGTCTTATGTCTTAATCACTATATCCCAACCTTTCTGAGTAATATGATTGTGTTGTACCATCTCTAGTGCTAGTATGAGGTAATCCTACTGTGAGCCCAGACTGAAGGCCGACCCCATGAGAGATTCAAGAAACCTTCAATACTGTACATATTGTTCAGTCTAGGTTGTAAATAACCTTGTAGATGTTTTAGAAACTACCCCCCCTCCTGTCTTTCTTCCCCTTTATAATCCCTGTTCAGACAGTTCTCTGGTAGAGATCCGCATACCATACCATGTGTGTGTATCTCTCCTGAGCTCAGTATTGTATTGTATTGTGTTCTGTGTTAATAAATGTTGCTGATGTAATTCATGATTGAAAGACTTCTGTCTAGATCTGAATTTATTCAACAAACTGGCGTCACAAACAGGATCTCAATACAGACTACTAACGGGGTGAGTACATCATTTTATTGTGACCTCCCACGTAAGTGTGTCTTGACGAGATCCAAAACGAACAAATTTGATTAAAATTCATTTGAACAGAAACCAAATCAAAATGCATTTCTGAGTGATAATCAGTGTCTGAGGTGGTGAACTGCCTCTAAGGGTACGCGGCTCATACACGCTACCTGGCTGGTATCACAACGGAAGCATTCCAAAAGCATAACTGGTGTAAAACAAAGCTTAGGACTGAGAGCGGTGCATTGGTTAAGCCCTAACAAGATATCAGAGGTGAAATAGCACTCGGTGACCGTTAGGCCGTTGAGAGTAAAAACCCAATAGTGATTGGTGATTACTGTCTGATTTATGAAGTAGCTGCTGTTAAGACGTTTAGTAAGCAAGATACCTTGACTGGATGAGTTCTAGACGCAATCAAGCACTATGTGATAGTAGTGTGTGTGTGGTGTGACCACACGCCCAGTGTCACCGCTGGAAGTCAAAAGTTTTGATTGTCATGTATTGAGCACATTTGTTTAAGTAAAATTGTCTGAAACGTTGTTTTGCGTTGCATGAGTGCATAAGTGTCTAAACTAACTCGAAGGTAAGTGAAAAGTAGTGAGTGTCTCTTCCAGGGCCTGACCGATCCCTCCAGGTAACAGAGACATCTCCGTAAGAGGAAAGTGAGTTGCGGAGACGAGGGTCAGAGCCTGGCCGGTCCCTGCAGACAGCGGAGGCCACAGGACTGAAAGATAAGACACTTTTAAGACTACCGCAGCAGCGCCTAAGGTAAGGAGTTGTTTTCCTTTTTCCTAAAGTGTAAGTGTAAGCCACTATCTCGCAAAATGGGCAGCGCCTTGTCAAAGACTCAACCTGGGGACCAGAAACCTCCATTTAAATGTAGTAAGGCCATGAGCGGCAGGATCCGAGAATTACAAAAATGTTTTGGCAAAACCATTGTGCCTGCCGGCTCCGCTGTGTGCAAAGCAAAGAGGAGTCCCTGACAGATTACATCAGCAGATTTCGCCTAACTTGGGACACTAATGCAGGAATCCCACTTACAGAAAGTGACAAATTGGCCGTACAAACCCTTATGAATGGCCTCCAGCCGAACATCTCCAGTGCGGTCAGACTGACCACACCAAATTGGGGACTACAGGAGTTCTCAGCAATCACTGCACCGTTGATCAATTTAGATCAACAAGGTGTTTTCAGTAGATCCCGAAAACAGACTCTAAACATGGCTCAAGGTGAATGGAAAAAACCCTGAGATAAATCTAATGATAAATGTCACAACTGTGAGAAGAAGGGGCATTGGGCCAGGGAGTGTAGAAGCAAAAAGAAAAACAAGAATAACAAAGAGAAAAATAACACTCAACAGCAAACACAGTTTGCACAGTGTGGTGGAGGATGTGGGCATTTCCCTCCTCCTCCTCCTCCACCGCCTTCAGCCCCACCCGCTCACACAATGAGTCACCCCCAGCAATAGGGAGGCCAAGAGGAAGAACACCATCAGTTTCACCAGTTCACACGAATTCGGCTTTCAAAACCCCCAAAAGAAGATCCCACTGTGAATGCATGTGTAGCAGGGAAGAGGATAACTATGCTAGTCGATAGCGGTGCCACACTGTCATCAACCCAAGCAGACAAAACATTTTGAAGCAGAGTAGACAGACAGTCAGGACGGTGGGGGTCATGGGCATTCCTATGACTGAGCCACTGTCTAAACCTACAGTTGTAACGGTAGGAGGGAATGAACTGCAGCACAGGGTCATAATGTCTGACACAACCCCGATTTCCTTATTGGGCAGAGATGCTTTGTGTAAATTGAATGCTGTGATTTATTGCACCCTGATGGACTGTTTATGGATTTACCAGAGGAAAATGTTTTTCAGGCTGCCAACATGTTAACTCCTGATTTTCTTTATTCCTGGTCTGTGGGAAGCTACCCACATCTTTCTGATTTTCTTTCAGAAACAAACATCATCGCAATGTCCAAACACTCACCTAGTCTTACCACTAAACTGCTATCAATGTCTCATCTCACCTCACTGCATTATACCGCATTATAAGGCACTGTACCTGTATCGTCTTCATATGCTGAATTGACGCACGTTTGACACAACCTGACACTTTCAGCGCTCCATCTACAATCTTCATAGGTGTTGAAGGATGTGCAGCTGTAGTTCCACTGTCTACAGAACCTTGCATTTTTTCAGATGCCTGATTCACTTCCCCATGTGTCCTTGGCTGTCGCCTCTGGCTATCAGCCTCAAGATTTAGGCCCTATGTGTGTTGCACTTTCACAGTTGACTCCTCTTCAAGAAATGTCGACCCCTTGTGGGATCCTTGGGTTACTACCTGGCGACTGTTTCAAATTAACCCCTCCTACACTTCCTCCCATTCCAACTTCCCTTTCCTTCCAAACCCCTTCGCCCATTCCCCATCACTCACCCCCTCTGACTTTATCAAAGGTTCCTCCCAAATTGTGGGCGCTTCATAAAAATCATGTAGGTTTTGTTGCCTCAGCACCACCACACGTGGTGACACTTAAAAAGTCGGCAGCGCTTCCATGCATTCGGCAATATTCATTATCTGCCGCTGCTATTGAGTCACTGCTAAAACAAGGAGTTCTGGTTGAAACCAACAGTCCATGCAACACTCCTATTCTCCCCGTCCCTAAACCAGGTCGTGCAGATGAATGGCGCTTTGTTCAGGATCTGAGGGCAGTGAATGAGATCGTGGTCCCTATGACCCCTCTTGTGGCAGATACCAATTCTATTCTGGCTAGTTTGCCTGCAGATTCCACGCATTACACAGTTGTTGATCTGTGTGCTTTTCCATCCCGTTGGATGAAGACAGTAGATACCTCTTTGCCTTGACATACAACGGTAAGCAGTACACCTGGACACGCCTACCCCAAGGCTACACAGAGAGCCCCTCAGTCTATTCTATCGCTGTTAAGCGTGACTTGGATGCATTGACTCTCCCAGGCGGAAGCACATTGCTGCAATACGCTGACAATTTGTTGATTGCTTCACCCTCAAAGGAAGCCTGTGAGACTGACTCCATCGCTCTGCTTAATCATCTTGCAGAGAACGGACACAAAGCCTCTTTTTTTTTTTTTTTACAAATTTTATTTATAAAGTTTTCAATTTCTTTTAAAACATACATACATCACAACAAAAACAAAGACAAACCACAATACAAAAGCAGAACAAACTGCCAGTTCACAAAAAATAAGAGGTATGAATAATGTGCAAGTCCATGCCAGTCCAAGTCATGTGGTATCCAGATAATAAAAAAAAAAATGTTATAGGAGTCCGAAAGGCCAGCCCCAAACAAGGTCAGGAGGGCGGGTCATGATGGCGGGTACATAAACATTGCACAACACAGTACATGGCAATACAGTGCAAGGGTTAAAATGAATAAACAAATACAATCTAACAGCTAGTCCTCAGGACGTCTAACCCTGTTAATGTACTCAGTGAAGGTCCCCAGACCTTAAGAAACTTAGGATATGTATTTGACAGAGTGTATCGAATTTCTTCAAGATATAGAGAGGAAACCATGTCATTTAACCATTCTTTGAAGCGAGGAGGAGGGACAGATTCCCAGTCTTTCAGAATGACCCTTTTTGCTATAACCATACCGAACATAAGAGCTTGTTGGAAGCAGGGGGAAGAGTAAGAGAAAGTTCAGAACAACCTAGAATTGCCAAAAAACAGTCAGGACCTAGCTGGATGTTGTATATGTCACTATACATACGAAAGATGTCACCCCAAAAGCTGTTAAGCTTAGGGCAATACCAGAAAAGATGACCTAGGGTCCCGTCAGCTGACTTACACCTGTCACAAGTGGGAGAAACTGAGGGGAAGATCCTATTCAATTTGGTTTTGGAAAAGTGTAACCGGTGGGTGACCTTAAACTGAATTAGTTGAAGTCTAGCATTGATGGAGCAGGATTTGACCCTCTCCAACCCTTCTGCCCATAACTCCTCTGAGATGGCCTCCCCTGTGTCTGCTGACCATGCTTCCTTGATATGGAGAGAGGGGGTAACCGTGTAAAAAAGATCAACAAATTGAGTAATTAAATGTTTGGAAGTGGGGGGGCTAATCATAAGGTTGTAAAAGTCATGCTGTTTGGGCATATTTTCAAAATGGGGTAGAGATTTACGGACAAAATTCCTAATTTGCAAATAGCGAAAGAAATGACCAGAGGGAAGATTATATTTCACCTGCAACTGTGCAAAGGAAGCAAAACTGCCATCAATGTAAAGGTCCTCAATAGTGGACAAGCCTTTGTCTGACCAGTCAGAAAAAACAATATCCATCATGCCCGGCTTGAAGCAGGGATTCTGACACATAGGAGCATAGACTGAAAGTTTAGGAAGGTCCAGCACACCCTTGATTTGCTTCAGAATCTTAAAGGAATTGCGTAAGATAAAATCATTCTTTAACTGTCTAGTATTGAAATTTGGTTCAGCAAATAGGATGGCAGGTAATGATGCTCCAATAAGTGATATGGCAGCGCAGGTCTCAATACCAGGCCAACTGGGACAAAGAGCACCCACCTGCCCAGTCAGGGCGGGAGCATGGTTCCAGTAAACCCATGTTCTGGCGTTGCAGGCCCAGTAATAATGCCGAAAAACAGGGAGACCTAGTCCGCCTTCAGCTGCAGGCTTCTGCAAATGCACCTTGGAGATACGGGGGGGTTTGTAAGACCAGATGAAGGGCATAATTATGGAATCAATAGTTTTGAAAAAAGAGGCAGTAAGGAATATAGGTACATTTTGGAAGAGATAGAGAAATTTATGGAGAACGACCATCTTAATAATATTAACACGTCCAATTAAAGAGATGGGGAGGAGTTTCCACTTATCTATCATGGATCTAAGTTTGTCAATCATGTCCATATAATTTAATTTAAAGAGAAGTTTTGGGTTCCTAGCAATTTTGATCCCTAGATATACAAAATGGTCAGTGGAAATTTTGAACGGTAGACGATCAATAAATTCAGAATCAAGACCGTCAGACAAAGGCATAAACAGACTTTTGTGCCAGTTAATGGTAAACCCAGAGAACTGACCAAACTTGCTTATAAGATCTAAAAGAGGAGGGAGAGATACCCCCGCATCCGACAAAGTCAGGACCACATCATCTGCGTACAAGCCAATGGTAGACACCAATGTACTGCATCGTATGCCAGCGATTAAGGGACTTGCTCTAATAGCAATAGCCAGGGGTTCCAGAGCTAGAGCAAAAAGCATAGGGGAGAGGCAACACCCCTGTCTGGTCCCACGGTGCAGCAGGAAAGGTGGAGACCTGTCGCGGTTAGTCAGAACAGAAGATTTGGGGGATGCATATAGCATTTTTATCAGAGTCATGACACAAAGCCTCTTTGGCGAAGTTGCAGTTTTGTCTTCCCACTGTTGCTTACTTGGGATATCGTCTATCCCAAGGCTCCAGACTACTATCTCCAGACAGAGTCAAGTCTATCTGTACAGCCGCCCCTCCACGCAACAAGACTGAGATGTTGTCTTTTCTGGGAATGACCAACTACTGTAGACATTGGATCTATGACTACAGATCAATGGATGCTGTCCTACGTGCTTCGACCATGGCTGATGCCCCCAAAGACATTGTGTGGTCTTCTGAAATGCATGACGCATTCACAGCTCAAACAGGCTTTGCTATCAGCACCTACCCTCGGGTTACCAGACTACACCCAGCCGTTCCATCTCCACGTGCACGAAACCAAAGGGTTTGTCAATGCCATCCTTGTCCAAAAACATGGTTCTCATTACAGGTCGGTTGCCTATTATTCTTCAAAGCTCTCTCCGGTAGTCTGTGGTATGCCAGCGTGTCTCAGATCTATTGCTGCTGTCGCAGAAATGATTGAAAAATCAGCCCCTGTTGTTCTGGCTCATGACTGTGTTGTCTTTGCCCCACATTCGGTGGTACATCTGTTGCAATCTGCAGCCACTCAGCATTTCACTGCCTCCAGACGTTCTGGGTACGAAGCCATCATCCTCTCTGCACCTCACATAACTGTTAAAAGAGCGCCTCCCCTTAACCCAGCCACACTTCTTCCCATTCACCCTGATGAATCTGCAGATGCTGAGATGCATGACTGTGAAATGGTGATAGCGCAGATCGGCGCCGAACAACCAAACTCCTGCTCGCTCGATCGGCGCTGATCGCGGCGCTTCCTTTTCCTTCTGCGTCCAGTGTGACCCGGGCGTAAGGATAAGTCCTGCCGCTGAAGTAGTATTAGTACAGTAGTATTAGCCTATATTTAGGTTGTAACTAAACCATTAATTAAAAATAAATAAATAATACTACTACTAATAATAATATATATTTTTTCGACTCTGACATGAAAATCGAATGTCGAGACTGGCACGACTATTCGAAAATCCTAACTCATCCCTACCATAGGACCCAGCAGGCATATGGATGTGGTCATCGTTAATTAACCAGAGAATTTAAGGGTCGGAATGTTACACATCAGGAGATTTCAATTAAAGAGCACTATGCCACTGATCTGTTAGCTCCGAGTTAGTGGTGTTTCACCAAATCACAGCTAGAGGCACATCCTGACTGTAATGAGCATCCACCAGATTACTTAGGCGCCGAACCATGTAACTTCTATATGCAAAAGAATCCCCAGTTGTCGCCACCTAAATCAAGTGCTATACTCCGTGTACAGCGATCAACTCATGGCGTGAGTAATTTGGCCTTACAAATAATGTATGACTATGCGCAAAATCAAAAGCTAAATTCATGCTGGGTTTGCCAGCATATGCCACCATCCACTCATGCACCTATGGTGAAGCCAATTCCGTTCACCTACGCTGATTGGCAACAACTAAATTGGAGTGGACTAGTGTCAACTATTCCTGATACAGACGCAGACTGTTACACCCCCACCTCTGTTATTTACGACCAGACTGAACCGCGCCGACACATAGTGACATATGTGATAACTCAACTAAACAGAAATGACTTCCCTACCGGCGTAAATGCTCTTTTACATTTAACCTATTTTCGCCAGTTCATGGACACTGGCCTAATGTATCGTGTTCAAATGACTCTAACTCAAACGAACTGTTCCTCTGAAACACATCTCCAGGACACCTCCATCGTCTGTGATCCGTCTCCGTACGCCCCAACTCTTAGAGTCAGCGCGCTAGTATCAGTGACCCCGTGGGCTCCAGAGATGCGTTTGGTGTCGCATAGCATAAATATGCACAACTGCTCCGCTCCGATGGTGCGTGTCTCTACCAGAGTACGCAACTGTTCTCTGTCTTGGCCCCAATTCACGTACGAAATGTACAATGTGCCGAATTGTTTGCAGCATTCTGATACCACAGGTGTAAATCTCAGACAAAGTAACTGCTCTTCGGTTCTTACGTTTAACTTTACCAGCACGTCTCTCCTCCCGGAACAAGTCTATTTTGTTTGTAAATGAATGTGTATGTATCCATGTATGCATTGACATATCTTAATGTGGAAAACGGCTCAGTGTGTACATCAATAAGCCTCTGTATGTAACATCTGTGTGTGTGTACATGTGTCAATGTGCACCAGCACATAGATATATGGATATAGGGATCTAGACAGAAAGACAGATAACAGCACAATTCTGCCTATATCATGATCTAAATAGAGTCTTAAACTGCAACAGAACTGATCCAG
>JAXDDX010000111.1:530000-657500 GCA_034670405.1 Hoplostethus atlanticus | reverse complement strand
TGCAAGTGACATATTTAATCACCTAACAACAAATGGGTTTGAATGACACCAAACATCACTGTCTTACCACAAAATACTGGCGAGTAAACCAAAAGTCCTGATAACACATTCTGTGTGCCTTGAATAACCAAGATACTACATTGGGGAGTAGGGCACATCATCTGCCACAGGATGTGAAGTTCAAATCTAATAAAACATACACAGAAAGCACATTTTTGCAATACATTCCAGAGTTTCTTTGTTCACTTATTCTGTGTCTCCCTTGGAAGGCAGATTAAGTAAATTTCCCCGGCCCTTATCATCGGTCCATCTCCTAATGGCACCAGAGCGGCTAGTCGAACCTGCAGAGTGTTACTTTTGGTGGCTTTATGGGGGAAATCCACCTTCTGCTGCAAAGGGGGTTCCTTGGGTTCCTGGGAGCACAGCAGGGGTCTTGACCTCATAGGAAGACCCTGGGAGAGGAATGTGTTAGTCTTTGGGTGTTGCTGTGGTCCGAAGAGGGGGGGGAGGCTGATGTCTCCTGCATACACTACTACTACTACTGCTGCTGCTACTACTACTACTGCTGCTACTACTACTACTACTGCTGCTGCTACTACTACTACTGCTGCTACTACTACTACTACTGCTGCTGCTACTACTACTACTGCTGCTGCTACTACTACTGCTGCTACTGCTGCTACTACTACTACTACTACTACTACTACTACTACTACTACTACATTGAAAACAGGATTACAGAAGTCTAAAACTGGCATCAAGAATAAAATATGTGAAGAAATAATATAAAAATGTGGTTTAAGCAGGGAAGAAAATAAAAGATGACAGTAATTTGTACTGAGCTACTCAATCCTAGACTACAATGAGGATGTTTCACCTCTTCGGCCTCTTTCCTGTGCGGTTTGGATCGCTTGCCCTCGGCCTGCGAGCTCTTCAGGCCGTCCTTCTTGTGCTTCTTGCCAGACTCCTGAGGCAGCAGCAAGAGGCCATGTCTGAACACGTGTCCAACAAAACCTGGTGGAAAACCTTGTTGGCGATGCTCCCTGGAGGCGACACACACATCAACAGAACTGCACAAACACAAGACGTGGCATTGTACTGTACTTTGTCAAGCTCATAGGGACGCCAAGCAACAACCACACAATCTCATGGATTACGCTCTTTCTGTGTGCTGATGTTGGTATGTTTTTATATTATGTTTGGTTCCCAGTTTGGTCCAGTAGTTACCAGCAGTATACTGGGAATTCACTCAAAACATATTTGGTCCTGGTCCACTTAAAATGCTGCTGGCAGGGTTACATCAGTATTTCAAAGTTATGACACCGTACTATAGTACTGACACTGTACTATAGCCACAGTAGGTCCAGTATGGGTACAGCACTGAAAATCCCCAGAACCCAGTGCAGCGGTGAGTCTTACCACGGATTCCCAGCAGCAGCAGGTAGAGGGAGGCGGCGTGGAGGCCGCTGACCCTCTGCTGGACGGTGGCCATTTTAGCTTTTCCTCCCAGGACAAAGAAGGACAGCGCTGCCACCAGGGACTTGGCCGACACCCCGTTCTCCCCGAACAGCGCCCAGATACTCTGCAGGACAACATGGGAAACGGTCAGCTGGGGTCACAACGAGACGAGGTCCCGTACCTCTACTTCTTCTGGTGTGATATGAACTCGGCATAGGGCCCAGAGTTCATTAAGCCCCAGAGCTTGTTAAGGTTGACTCAGGGCAAAATTTAAAAACCACACTGGGCTCCCAAAACAAATGAACAAAACTACTCCTAGACTATTACTAATACTACAGCATAATGAAGAAGTAAGTGATCATTTAACTGCAGAAAAAGTTTTTATCTCGGCTGAAAAAGCAACCGAACAGACCACAAGCTCTCGGTTAGATAAGTCCTACCTGTGAAACATCATCTCTCCCTCCAGGCTGTTCGTCAGCAGCGTAGGGCAGTAAACACGTGTGCAGTCGTTTTAAGGCCTCGTCTCCGTTGGCAGTGAGTTCCTCCTCTACGGTGGCATCCAGTGGCTCAATCTCTGTGAACTCCAAGTCCCACAATGCATCCACCCAGGCTGGAAAAACAAGACATTTATCAGCAAAAATCTCCAACCACTTAAAGTGATACTTCACCATGGTAGAATAGTTTCGTTTCACTTTTGAAGTCTATACAGGTGTGAAACTAAAACTACTCTTAGGTTAGACTGATATGGGCCTTTTATTAAATATCAGATATTAGCCAATCAGTGTCGTCCAACTCTGATACGATGGAGGTTCCTCCCTGACCACAACTACAGAAAAAACAGCAACCAAATGTAATATATTTGCACATTTTATTTTTTCATCTAATTGTTCAATAAGGTCTTTATACTTTTTTTTTCAAAAGGCAGCAGTATATCCCAGAGTTTCTCTACTATTGAATAGGTGTGGTGGGTCCCCCTGGCTTAAAGAGCTGCTAACCTTAAAAGAATTTCATTTGTCTGGTTTTAATGGAGAGTTTTAGTGTCCATGATGGTCTAAATGTCGTTTCAGAGGCTTTTCACCATGACAACAATACAATTCTGGGCAAAAAAAAGTTTTTTTTTACATGAAAATTGTCAAATTTAAAGATACTGCACGAATCGGCAGCTTTAATAAAAGAGTATCACTCTTGGCATCGGCCTTTTAAGACCCATGTCTGTCACAGCCTGGTCTAACTCCAACAGCCACTTTGGCAGATAACCAACCATCATTTGCAGTCCTGTCTAAACAAGTGTCTGGAGAACAGAGAACAAAAACAGAAGGTCCCATATACAAACAATGCAAGTAGACCCCAGGTAGGTTAATATCACTGTATCCAAGGTCCATATAGCAGATTAGCTTTGTTTAGTAACAGGTTGGACTAAAGAACTGGTTTGATTTAGATCGTATGTAATTCAGAGTGAACAGACGTGGATTTACACTCACACACACACGAGCAGCTGCTGTACAATGTTAAGTTAGTTACATGGCGTTAAGTGAAATTTGAGACTGGTCCTTTGAGTTTGGCTGACACATGAGGCCATTTCTTGAAAGTTACCACTGTTATGGCCTTCAAACATTACAACAGATTATATAACGTGGAGCCTATTCTGGTTAGTGAGTTTGAGTGATAAACGAGCCAATTTATAACGTTTCGCCGTCGACTGTCATTAGCCAGACGTGCCCCTTTACGTGCCTTAGTAGAACACGTAATTCCAGACTCCATTCATAAATCTGTCAGGTTAATGTTGCCTTGCTCATCAGCAAAGCTCCGTACCAGGTAGAACATGCAGGAATAGTCAGGGTCCACTCTCCAATTCGGCATCAATCCGATACACCAAGCAGCATTTACTTAAAAAAAACCTTTTACAATTGGTTCAGCTGTCATTCCCACAATCTTCTTGCACTAAGACACATCGTTGTGAGCGTTAAGGAGCGGTGTGAACAGGTGACATTTTACTGAAATACTCCCAACGATTCAGAAGAACGTCCCGTTTTAACTGGTATGTTCCTTTGCCCATAATCAAGCAGCATTAAACTGACAGATTCCCGAACTGAGTTTTGGGGGCTTCGTTAGCCGCTAATGTTATCTGAAAAACGTTACAGACAAGGCGTTAGAATAGCTGGATTTTCGTTCATCCTCGGTATTCAATGAACGTAACTTCGTAATAATAGAAGCAGAAAACATAACTTTACCTGAAGATAGTTCATTTAACTTCAGAAACTGCAGGGCACGAAGCAGCTCCATCTTGTTTATGTTTTGAATGATTTCTTCTTCTTTTTCTTCTTCTATTGTAACGGCGGTTGGCCATATGATGTCGCACTACCGCCACCTACTGTCTGTACAAATTATGATCTCTTTATCTACGTCTACAGTCTACAGAACCTACAACCACCCTAATAGATCTTTGATGTTCTTTATTATTTGTAGGTGGTATTTAGGTACTTTCTTGAGTATTTCATTTATATGTCATGTATTTTCTACTCTTTCTTCTCTTCTTCTAGTGGCATTAAGCAGCACTGAAGGTATTCGGGAGGGGCACAAAACAAACGCCACATGACAAAGTCTTTAATTTTGAATTAGCTAAATCACAATTACAAAGGTAGCTACACAAACGAGTCATGTTACATTTTATTACTACATCCGGATGGGGTTACGTTTGGAAAAGGCAAAGAATACCTTTAATAGTATAGCAGCCATCACTACATCTACTACTTGCTCTTATTGCACCAGTATTGAACTGTGCAATGCAATTCTTGAGAAAATCTGAAAGAAAAATATATACTTATTGAGAATTTATGCATTTATGTGCATATTTCCCACAGAGTTGGGGATATTTATTCATTGACTACCTTATAAGTACACACTTTTGCACGCAATATAGAAATCCAGACTAGAGACGACATTAAAAAAGGTGGGTTTGGATGTGGCTGCAACACAGGAACTCTCTTCCATCAGTTATCAGTCGTATCACTACCCAGTCCTGACCACTGCGTATCATTTTTGTCAAATATTTCTTCCATGGGAGTGAGTTAAAAAGTTATTTACCTTCTCTCCACCCCGGTTGAAATGTTACAGACTCTTCTTTGACCTCCACAGAGCTTTCCACCATGTCCTTTGAGGACATTATGAAGCTGCAGAATAAAGTCGGGACCAAAATGTACAATGAAGTGGCGTACGGTGCCGGCAAGACTCCTGAGAACAAGGGCAGGAAGAAACGACTCAATAAAAACAGGTGACGTGTCTCCTGATACCTGGTCATATGGGGGATACTTTAAAGAGTATTAGTAGTAGTAGTAGTAGGAGCAGTAACAGAAGTACCACTTGTAGTAGTAGTATAAATAGTAGCGGAAGTAGTAGTAGAAATAGTAGTACTAGTAGTAGTCATAATAATAACAGATGTGGCCTGTTGCAGCAGGTTATACACACACATCAACAGTTATTATCTAAAGCTTGTTACAGCACCATGATTGCCTATATTTTCATCCCCAGTGGGAATTGAACCCCTTACCCCTGACCGTGTTGGTGCCTTGCTCTAGTCAGTGTTAGTAAGTAGTGAGTTGTCCAGGCTGAACAGTCGTTTGTTTCTCTGCTCAGGCCGATGGAGAACCTGCACCTTTCCTCAGACAAGTCGTCCCTGTCAAGAAAACGGTGAGTGTTTCAGCTCCGTCAGCGGGCTGCAGCGTAGCATCGATGTTGTAAATTGTTGAAGGCATTTAGTCAGCAGGATGTGTGTCTATGAAATGTGAGACTAACAACATGTTGCTCCCCAGATCGTCCAAAAGAAGCTCAAGAAGACCAAGAAAAGCAACCAGAAGAAGGAGAAACTCCAGACCCTCCTGAAGAGGATGGTGAGTTGTTCCTGTTCCTGTCATTCACACCTCAGATGGTTGTTCTGCTTTCTTCTCCATTAAAGAAATATTTGGTAGCAGGGCTGATCTTTGAAAAGTCTTCTGAAAATATAATACATTTTTGGCTGTATTGGTTACAATGATCACCGACTGGAGGTTATACTTTACCCACCTTTTTATTTACCACTACATCACTGATTACAACAGTAAAACCCGTGAAGTAATATATGAACGAAACGTGTGAAAGCAATAGAACATACTGAGCAAGAGGAAAATGTGACATGCATTGCAGGAGAACCAGGAGAGAGCGAGGAAGAGCCGAGAGCAGCAGCGCGAGAAGGAGCTGGAGTTTAAGAGGAAGCAGAGGGAGCTGGCCGGACAAGGCCTCACGCCCTTCTTCCTCAAGAAATGTGAGTGGAGGTTTGTTCACTTTGTCTCTACAGAAGACACACCTCATGTATAGCTGATGTTTCGGCACATTTTCTTAGCAGTTGCAGCAGGTTTGGTTGAGGTATGTCATCTTAATTGGCAAAAACTGAACAAAATGAGGAAAACAAACATACTAAAAATGTTTTTGAATCTACATGGATAGAGTTATTACAGAGCTGTATAGTTATTTCCTATACAGAGGAGTTATTTTGGGAGGAAGGGGAGGTGGTTGGGATCGTTTATACCATCTTAAACATCGATCCAAGTAACTACAGAAGCATTAAAACAAATGTAAATGGATTAATGAGAATGAAACCACTGGATACTTGACATTTATTTAAAGGTTTTTTGCATGGAAATGGTCAGATGTAAAGATGTTGAATATCAGCTATCATCAGTTTATGATGAAAATATCAGTATCAGCCTTGAAAAGCCCCTATAGGTCAAAGCCTGGTTCAGTTTACCCAGCGAGAGCCTGGATGTGTCTGTCTGCCCTCGACTGAACTCTTCTTCTCTTTCTGCAAACTTCAGCCGACAAGAAGAAGCTGCAGCTTGCAGAAAAATACAACGAGCTGAAGAAGAGCGGCAAGCTGGAGAACTTCCTCAGCAAGAAGACGAAGAGGAACGCCGGCAAGGACCGCAGGGATTTACCGCCGCAGCACCACGCGGCCCCGTGAGGCAGCCACCTCCACGAAGACGACGCTGGTCTCATGGTTGGACAGAGATGGTCGGGGCAGAAAGGTTGGCTGCTGCTGATCTTCTGGACGACCAGCCACGTACTGCTGTTGCCCAATGTCCTGCCGATCACTGCAAGTGCTGTTGGGATTGTAATTTGTTCTACTTTTATTTCATTGTGTTGGCGCTGCAGCTGGAAAGCGGCTAGCTCAAATTGTGCGTTGGACAGTAACAACGTGGTTGCTAGCGGTGTGAACGCAGACTCAGTGGTCTGCCCTGAAACGTTTCAACCTCAGCTGGTCTTGGTGAGACGAACGTTTCAGGAATATCACCTGGTCGACGTACGATGAAGACCAGTTGAGGTCTAAACGTTGCTGAACAACCCAAGGAAGAGTCAATCCAGTGTTCAGGAATCTTCTCTTTCATTGTCTTTCTTTTTGTGTCCGACACTCTGAGGATTTTGGACGCGCCACACTGCCTCCTTCCTGCCCTGTTGTGTTTAAGAGGTCCTGTTCCATCCTGGATGTTGGGGGCTGTAGAAATCTTACTTTTTGCACCTTGAACTGGGAGTCAGATTGACTTTAATCACCAAGTCAAATGTACAGAGATACAGTACATACTGACATACACGGTACAAGACATACCCTGTTATGGACAGTAGACTATACATCTCATTCTACATATACAGCAGCTGTATGGGTACATAAAGTTATGGTGACTGACCCCAAGCCTGCTTCACCTCACCTTCTCATCACAACATTTCATGTAACACCTTTTTATGGAGGCTGCATTTAGACTGTGGATTTTAATTTTCTGTATTGAGATATTTTTTATTAAATCTGTATCTGTAAGTCCTGAGTGGTTAACTACAACATACATGCCTACATTTCTATCATTTATTCTCAAGGACTTGGTGAGACAAGCATAGTACCAGAATATCCTGCTCAGTCAGATGTAAAATTACTGGTGTCCAATCTAGTCAAGTAAACATAATTTAAAGGCAAAGTTACTGAGGTATTTTAAAATACAATTATATGATCTTTCCTGCGCAATTGATGTTTCTTTTGCTACTAGGCTGGAGCCTATCCCAGCATGCATTGGGCAGAGGGCAGGTCCCTCACAGGGCCAATACAAATGGACAGACACTCATTTACACCACCTGACTTGCGTGTCTGTGGGCGGAAACCCACGCAAACTACACAGGAGGGACCAGGGTTGGAAATCGAACCCAGGACCTTCTTGCAGTGAGGCGACAGTGAAGCATAACAACACCTGTTAAAATAGATGGAGCGCTGTATTGCAGTGGAGGAGTTGGACGCGCCTTCCCAACAGGAAGCTCTTATTGTCGTGCTAAACCAAAACAACATCCAAAGACGTATGGTAGCACTCACCAACTTGGAGAAAGAGGACAGATACTACATTGAGGAGTCGGGCATCATCATCTGCCACAGGGTGTGAACTTCAAATCTAATAAAACATATACAGAAAGCACGTGTTTTCAACACATTCCAGAGTTTCTTTGTTCTCTTATTCTGTGTCTCCCTTGGAAGGCAGATTAGGTACATTTCCCCGGCCCTTATCATCGGTCCATCTCCTAATGGCACCAGAGCGGCTAGTCGAACCTGCAAAGTGTTACTTTTGGCGGCTTTTATGGGGGAAATCCACCTTTTGCTGCAAAGGGGGTTCCTCGGGTTCCTGGGAGCACAGCAGGGGTCTTGACCTCATAGGAAGACCCTGGGAGAGGAATGTGTTAGGCCCAATCCCAATGTCCCCCCTCACGGACTCACGGACTTTGAGGCGCGTTCCCGCTAAGTCCGTGAGGGTTTAGGGCTGTCCCACTGTCAAATCGTCAAGTGCATGAGGGCGCTCTCTCTCTCGCAGACTTTTTGAGCCCTTTATGCACACTTTCGGTAAGTCCGCATCGATGCAGACTTTGCCTGAGGGAATTACCCACAGTTCATAGCTTTGTGACGATAAATACGGGGTTACCAGGGGAAGCGGTAAAAAAAACGGTAAACAAATGGAAGGACAAATGTTTATTCATCAACCATTTATTTAAAGTTTTGCTTGATGATGCTGTTTTGACAAAACGAGTCAATTGATTATTTGACAATCACCTCTCGTCCACTCTGTAAGGCAAGAGCCTGGGTGAAGAAAGTGAAAAACGTAAAATAAAAAGTCCCAAAACCCACAATCGTACATACATTTTTTTTTGGTATCGTCAAGGTAACGCGATATGTCGCAAAGTGCTGTCCCATTCCTATTTATACGATTTCGAGTCCTTGCAGCCTCTCGCACTCAAGCACTTACCAGGTGACGTCAGTTAAGTCTGTGAGGGTTCAGGGCTTAGGCTTTAGGGGGGACATTGGGATTGGGCCTATGTCTTTGGGTGTTGCTGTGGTCCAAAGAGGGGGGGAGGCCAATGTCTCCTGCATACACTACATGGGAACAAGATGAGATTCAGGTAGGGACAAAATAATGCTCTGCTTTCTGTTTTATTTTAATACACAATTTATTGAAATCAACTAAAAGCCATCTTTCAACCAGATTAAGTCATTCAAAAAGATTATAATTATCATATTGACCTGATAGTGCAGACCAAAATAAGTTACAACTCTATCAATTGCATGTAGAATGTGAAGAGAAATCCTGTTACAGCAATCAATGCACTTTGCTGTTACTCAAAAATAATTGTTATGCTCTTTCACAATGTGCTATGTACAATTTCAACTGCACCACTAAAAGTGATATGAACTGATCAAAACTTATGCGAGATGTATTTCCAAGATATGGACTAATATCTTAGATTGATAGATTAGATTGATTGATGATTAAAAATAAAATGTATCAGATATTTCACAAAGCATTTTTTTGTGTTAAAAAAAATCAAAATAACATCAAAGGCAAAATTGCAGAAATATAACAGTCAGATATGTGAAGATGAACATTAAGAAATTCAGGTGTTTTTTTTTTTTTTTTTTTCTTTGAGAAATTGCCCATCACCACTACAACCTGCTGGTGGCCCAAACAATGTGCACCATGATACTTGAAAAACAACACTTTTATAATCCAGTAAACAATTAGATGGAAGATTGATGATTTTACTGCAAAAATAAACTGAATTGGTACAAGCAGAATGAAGAAGGTAGAAAACCCTCACAAAAAAACTCAAAACAATAATACATATATCATAACATTTTCATATATTTTAAATGCTTGCTCCAGACATCCTGACACTTTCGGGATGATTGGGTGTCAAGGTTATCGCCAAACACTCCGAACAATAAGTAAACATTTTCAGAAATTTCAAGGTTTTTTTGTTTTACCCATCACTTCATATTGACCTGATGTTGTGCAGAATAAAGCATTTATTCAAAAGAGCAGCTAGGATAGAAATCTATTACAGTTTTTTTTCATTGCTTTGACTCAATTTGCACAACAGATTTTCAATGTGCAAAACTCTTAATACAGAATGCTATACTGCTCATTTTGGGTTCAAAATCTAATATAGCATGTCAAATAAAAATACCGGTGTCAAATGAGAGAATATTATATGCAAAAGTTTATCATAGCACCAGAACATTGGATATGTTCATCCTTGAAGTTTAATTATTGGTGCATTTTCAAATACAATGGCCATTATCAAATAATGCGGTCAAACACTAAATAATTGTCATCAAAAAAGACTATGCAAGGGTCATTTACTCATAAGTACCTCAAATGAAGTACAGCAAGCATCCCCTGTGATCCCCTGTGATAGACTGAGGTATATATATATATATATATATATATATAGCTTGTGTTTTTATGGAAGACAAACAAAATATTAGATTACAGTAGATTACTGTATATGAAAGAAATCATACAGTAATGCAGTAAACTCAACTGAATTTTACAGTAAAAACAACAGTTACAGCAACAAAAAACTTTATAGTAAAAAAACAAAACAAATGCATTTCAGTGCTTAAGCAGCATTTTGCTTCTCTGCTGCATTTGGCCACCGAATTTCATGTACGTCTCATCTGATATCTTCATTCACAAGGCAGCGTTGGTAAAATCTTCTTCTTAGACCTCTGTTTACAACATGGTCGATCACAGTGGCTCTAATTTCATTTGACACAACTGCATGCCTTCGGCTTGGCCATGACCGCGACCCCGTCGACGACCCTGTCCTTCATTGCCAACCTCATCGGCTCCATGTTGTCAGAAACTGCCATTCAGGTTTCTAAGCAGCCTTTTATGTTTTGGTGAAGAGATTATCAATTGTGTTGCAATGCTACTCACCTGGGCAAGGTTGCTGGAAGTAAAGAGACATGACTACAAACACCTGATGAATTGATTCAGTGATCTGTGTTTGTAGTAATAAGCATTTGAACATTGTTGTAATGTTAGGTGGCTGTACTCTGAGGATGGAGATATGATTTAGAGTTTGGCACTTTGTATGTCAGCATAGGATGTACCGTCTTAGAGGATGAATTTTGAAAGTCAGTTTGGCACTTTGCATTTAGAGTTTTGTACATTGAAATTCTGCTGTGCAAAATGAGTCAAAGTAATCGAAAAAAAATGTTAAATAAAACATTGCTAAAAGTTATTTTACTTCAAACATCTGGTTCGTCAATGATCATCTTTGCTCCTTGGAGCCAATACTACTTCAAGTGAGTTATTATTGCAGTGTATGTGTTCAACAAACCCAAAACAGCATTATTTTGAGTATTTTGGTAAGGTAAGGAGAACACTTCACGTCTTTTCCTCTACCGTCTGATGTAATCTGTTACTCTATGTAGAAAGCCTTGCTTGTTTTGCCTCTTTTGTTTTTCTTCATATATTTCCTGCTCTGTTTCTGTAAGTTTTTCTTGCTTGGCCACCTTGGATATGATTCTGGCTTTGTCTTTCATTGCCTCCAAAGACTGAATTCGAGCCAGGTAACCCTCCTTTGCCTCGGACCTTTCTCCTTCAATGAGCAAGTCGATGTACTCTGGAGTGCTCAGTGGGTTCGGCCTCAGCGCTATCTCTTTCAGACGAGCTATACAATTTGCTGACTCCTCCATGAGGGACACTATAACATCTTGAAGGTTTGCAATCTCTTCCTCTTGCTTCTCAATCACTTCTTGAACAGACATCTTGGCTTCTGTAGCTTTTTCATAGTTGTTCTTCAGCTCTTGCAGTGTCCGCTTCTCTTTAACTTTAACATACTTCCACCTGTACTTCTGGTTGAAATGCACGCTCCAACTGCATTTCCCCGGGCATACTGTGCACTTCCCAGCCCACATGGCTGCACAGCCACGCTTTCTTGTATCATCTGCTATTGTACAGGGGTAGTGGCATGTTATTGAACATTGCTGGCAGTTGGTGATGTACTTTCCTTTCTCTGTAATATTTTCTTGAACTGGCTTGATAATGTCAACCTCAATCTCAAAATTCTCGTTTGAACAGATGGCAGCTTCGTGCTCTTGAATTTTCTGTTTCGTCATCTTAATTTCCTCAAGCTTCGCTAATCCAGCTCTAACTTGTGGTTGCAAACCTTCAACAGCTGTTTCAAGTTGCTTGCGCTCCTTCAGAACTTCTTTGGTCATCTGCAAGCTTTTGGTTGTCATTTTGTCTAAAGCAGTGAAGAAATTTTTCATACTTTTGGTACCCATGGTCCAAAACATTTCATCAAAGTTATCAGTATCCATGTCTTCATCAGAATCTGCATCACAGTTCCTGTCATTGATGGATCTGTTGTCTGCAAACAGTGCTGAGTTGTTGAATTTGAAGTGAACTGGAAGTCCTGCGTTTGTTTTAGGGCATGGGACCCCGGAGACATTGATTGCCTCTAGAACTGGTGGCTGCTGGCCGTCTGCAAATGTCACCAGCATCCGAATGTTCTCTGCCACATCTTTGCCGAAAATGGAGAGCACTGAATCAAACACATATTTCTGTGTTGGTGTTAGTCGTGGCAGAGAGGCTTGGGTCACAAAACACACTGCATCAATCTCACTGACTCCTTTAGCAGAGGTGAACAGCCTCCGGATCTGTTCTGTGATCATCTTGTCTCTTTCTATTCCTCTTGTGTCCCCAAAGCCTGGTGTGTCAACAATGGTCAGAGAATAGGGGTTTTTAAACCCTTCTTGGTTGTAGATTCTGTACACAGTGACTTCAGAAGTCTGGCTGTCAGCTTGTGATCTCAAATGACCCTCATCAATTAATTTGAATCTGAAATTGTCGTTCCACTCTACCCCAATAATGTAGTTGATCATCCCATTGATGAGAGTGGACTTTCCTGATCCAGTTGCTCCCAGAACCATTATAGTGCGATTTCGTCTTATGCTTTCTTTGCCAAAACTGTAGCTCCTGCATCCATCTATATCCACATCGTTTTCCTCCAGGGGTAGCTTGTAAACTGAGGGTGATTCAGGCTTTATAAGTGTGCTTTTATGTTTGAGGAATTCTGCCAGGTGTTCAAATTCACGCTTTGCTGTCCAGACATTAACTGTGATGCTTTCCTTGCTTCTGCCAGCTATACCACACTCACATCTGACTCTGACAGCGTACTCTGTCATTGGCTGAAGCCCAGAAATGATGGCCTTTTCAGCTTTTGACACTATATGGTTCCATTCAAGTTCTTCATGTTTCACTCCAGGGGTTGCTTTTGCATACTCCACAGTGTAGCTCAAAATGTTGACACCTTTGCCGAGCTCAGCAGGTTTTTCCCAGCTAACTGATATCTCACTTGAATTTGATTCAACTTGAGGTGTTCCAGGAGGACTGCTGGGTAAGGTTTTAATGGAACCACTTATCTCACTGGCTGGCCCAATGCCTACGGAGCAGATTGATCTGTATCTGAACATGTACTGTGTGTTAGGAGTCAAACTGGACACTGTGATTTCTTTAGCTTTGGATGCCGTCTTTTGTTGCCAACCACCTTCTCCATTGACACAGTACTCAACAGAGTAGTCGGTGACATCCTGCATTCCAAATCTTGGTGGGCAAATCTTCACTGTCACACTGTTGTGGGTTGTGTCACTTGCTGCTAGCGTTTCAGGCTTTGAAGGTGGCTCAAAGTCCTCACAGACCAAGGAACCTTCTTTATAAAGGTGGACACCTACACCTTTCTGCTTCTCATTTGTTATACCTGCTGTTAGGAACCAAATGTTCTTGTTGTCCTTGTTGGCTTCTGCAAAATCAACAAAGACCTTTGCTTTTTGCCTTATTGTATCTGATACTTCCTTTGAAAAGTACCATTGTTCCTTTTCTACATCATAAACATGTGACATGATTTCTTGAGGATTCTCTGGTTTGGGTGTTTCTTTTAAGTAGTTGGATAAAGCTGAGAGGTATGGTTCAGGGCTTCCCAGTGAGGTGAAAGCGAAGCACACAACATACTTGGCCTCTGCATTCAGGATTTCATTGTCAAGAGCATTCCGAGTTGTGACAATCTTTGTGTTTTTCATCAAGTTGGTGAGAGATTTTAAGATGATGATTTCTCTCTCTTTACAATCAATCCACTCACTCAGGTTTTTGTTGTTGAATGGAGAAGAATGTCTCTTTTTGAGGACCTCTGCAAGCACAGCCTCCTCTTCCCCACCTCCCCGGATGGATGGAAGTTTCTCGGCCAAGGTCTTCTGGAATTCCAGCTTGTACCCAGAGCACAATTGTTTAAAGGTTTTGAGCTTTTTGCCAATCTGTGGGAATTGTTGGGCAGTAGTGCTTTTCGTTGCATCATTGCACCTTATTTCCAGCTCACTGAAGTCCTCCAGAATGCTCTGTGCTTTCATTACTAATTTAATACTTATCTGACGGACAAGTTGAGCAGCACAAGAATCTAAACTCTTCAGGGGCATCAGCCAGACCTTAAGTGGTACAGCCTTCTCTCCATTTGCTCCCAGTAATTTTGGAAGGCTTTGGTAGACTTGTATTGCATCCTGAAAAGACACAGGATTGTTCTCAAGGGAAAAGTCTCCATGGAATTTGCAAGAAAAGTTCTTGAAATTTGCAATGTCCATGTCTTTCATTTGCAGGGAACCTTTTTGATGATCCTCCTTTCCAGACACCTCGCGGTCAAATACGAAGAAGGCTTGTGCCCCATAAAGGATACCTGTGACTACATGTGTTGCTATTCCTTTATCAAAAACGTCTGTATGTTTCACATTGCCTCTTCCAAGATGATTCATTGACAGTTCCTGGAACTTTGTGGTAGTTTTGTATTTGAGTGTTACTCTGGCCTGTTTTTTTGAAATCTTATAATCATTTAGGTATTTGGCAGACCCTGAAACCTCTACCAGTCCACTCAAGAAACTTGCTTTCAAGGAGGCTTCAACATTCAGTGCTGAAGATTTGTCCTCAATTGATTCAGATGCAACTATCTCAAAGTCACTGTTGTCATGGGGTCTTTCTCGTGTATCCTTTTCCAGGGCATCACGGTCCCACAAGGTCACACCTGCAATAGAGGGAAAGAGTTCAACTTCAACTTAAACTTCCTTATATTGCACAGCCATGCTGGAGGAGCTCTTTTACTGTAAGTACTAGAGAAGAAAAACATCGCTCTGGCCAACTACACTTAAACTGAAGGCAACAAAACCCCTCTTCACTTCCTTGAAGACTTCTTGTCTAAGTTCTGTTGAGAAATTAACTATTGATCACAAATAGCTGAAAAATATACAGAATGTCATGAAATTCACGAAATGCGGGCCCTAAATACACTGAGCATGTGGCACCCTATACACATTTCGTGGCCAAAATCAAACAAGGCTTTTTTGGATTTCATGTGACGAAAATGAATTTCGTGGATGAAATTCACGTTTGGCGCCCCATTAATACTGAGGGTGATCTACCAACAATTCAAGTCACATAATCACAAGAAACCTTTCAAAAGAGGTTGATGAAAGTAGACAAAGCTCTTTGGATTAAACCCAAGAGCTTTGAGCTCATGTTTTATTGTCCTGTCTGTATTATTTTATTTTTATTGTTGTGAAGCACTTTGTGAACTTTGTGTCTGAAAAGCGTTATACAATAGATACAAATCATCATTCTGATTTGGGTAATAAGATTAAAATATGAAGATAAAATTGCAGTTGCATCAAAACCTTGTAACTGTTGTTGATGTTTTTCATATTTGAATTTGAAATTTACATAGTCCTGTATAGACTGTGTGCTAAACCAAGTTTTGTTATTTTTGAGTTTAATGACCCCAAGAGCTTTGAAATAAATTCCAAACACATTCACATTTTCAAAAATATACTGTTGTCAGTTGGGAAAGCGTTAAGTTGGTCTTTGTATTTTGTCAGTCCACTCAGTCTACAAATGGCAACCTAGAAAATGAGGTTTCCACATACTCGGCAGTGGGTGCCTTGGTCACTTCATGTTCTGATCTGGCATTACCAGACAGCCTGGGTGGACTGGTTGGTAAACAGTGTTTTAGTATCAGTCCAAGCCTTACCGGGGATCAGGGAGTCCCGGCGGCAGTCGTACAGCATTCCCAGGCTGAAGGGCCGGCCTAGCGCCGCCAGCTCTACTGTCTGGCTGGCTTCAGGGTCCATGGCTGCACCTGCACCAGACACAACAGAAACACTGAGTCAGTTCACTCTGCTGACGCTGCATCACTGCTCGACCTGTCACTGTAGACCTTTTCTTTGCACTTGAAATGTGTATTATTATTATTTTAACACCAGTTAGAATGAAATAGAAGACCAATTTCCTACACCACAGCAAAAACCTTTTTTAAGACGTCTTAATGTGAATTTATGACTTAAATGCTATATTTAACTGTATTCCAGACAAATTAAGGAGTTTAGATAATGTAATTTAAGACATTTTCAGGACCTGCTGTCAGCCTGAGTGAGACTTTTTTTGACTGATTTTGAACCGGCAATCTCTACCAAACAGTTGAGATGTCATTTTATGGTGAAAGTAGGTACTGAACAATTTGATTGACATTTGTATCCATTCCACACTGAAAAGATAAGTAATAAACATGTCTTGGTATGAAACTTTTGTTTTGTTATGTTCTGGTACCAGAGCCAGAAAATTGCGACACCAATTTAAGACAGAAAAAAACAAAATAAATATTACAACAGTGGTATTTTTTTTACATTTAGGGTTATGCTTTTCTTCCAGTAAAATAAAGTGAAAATGAAATCGCACAGAAATTACAAATTTAAAAAATATATAATGAACTGTGATGTTAACAACAATGAATTATCAAAGAAACTTTGGGTTTCAAAGTTGTTGGTCTAATTACCTTTACTATTGAATGACATTTCAACCTTTTTTTTTTTTTTAAATGTACACAGCTGTTTTTACAATATGTTTTTATGCAGTTACGTGATTCTGTTCAGTAATGTCTCTGAAACTGTGCTAATCAAAAAGTATGTGCTTACCTTTGAAAAATGAATGAAAAAAATTGAACATGTCAGATGAACTTTTCAAGATGTCTGCCTCATGGCTGGAATTAGCAGAAACAGGCCTTTTTCAATCACCCACAGCACCCTCTGGTGGCAGACAGACAGACCGACCGACCGTCAGTCCGCCAGTCAGTCAGTCAGTCAGGCAGGCAGGCAGGCAGGGTTTTTCTGTGCTCTATTCACATCCATACAGGACCAGTACAATCAGTCTGTTACTGGTTCCACTGAGCAGTTGGGGAGGAAATGCCATTAGAAAGACCAAATCTAAATGACAATGTTTAGTTCTTTCTGTTTTCTGATGCGGTGATGTCATAAAAACCCTTTCAGAATAAAAGCCTTAAAGAGTGGTCTGGATTTGGACGTTAGACCACCTCTACTCATTTTATTTTCTTTAGTCACCATTTCTCCACAGGGATCATTAAATTCAAATCAGCTCTGATCTACTGGAACATATTGAATAGGTTGGAATCCTGAACTAGAGCACCCCCACCGTGTTTTAATTTAATAGAAAAACACGCATGAGCATACCAACAGATTATTATGATGATGATGATTATTATTATTATTATTGTTATTAGTATCAATAATAATAATAATAATAATAATAATAATAACATGAACACAAACAAGTATAAATAATAATAATTATGAAAATATAATAATATTATCTATCTATTATCTATCTATCTATCTAGTATTATGGTAAAGTATCAGTACTATGGTAGAGTATTAATATTATGGTAAAGTGGTATGGTAAAAAGAGTATTTTTTTTGACCAACAAATTAACTTTGAGTTACATGTAAAGAAACATTTTTTAAGAATCAGATCTGTTTTATTCTTTCAAGATTTTAAAAAACTCATTCATGTTTTTGTTTCTTCCCGTTTGGACTACTGCAATGCACTGTCCACCACCCTGAGGCGCTCTGCTGTCTCCCGGCTCCAAAATGCTGCTGCCAGACTTTTAACCAACACATGTTGTAGGTCACACATTACACCAGTGTTGGCCCCTCTACATTGGTTGCCTATTGAGTGCAGAATCGATTGTAAAATTCTTACTACTGTGTCCCACAGCTAGATCTCTCTCTCACACTACTAGAATTGCACAACTGTACATACTCTTAAAGCTAATTGATTTCCATTACGCACTAATTTCTATATTTTGATATTTTGTAGTTTGTATATTGTATATTCCTGTGTGCTTTCTTTCTTGTTACTATGTACATCTGCTGCATAACTGCAATTTAGAGCCATCTAATCTAATAGTACCATGGTAAAGTATTAGTACTATATTACATGGTATGGTGGCAGTACACGTTGCTGTAGGCAACAAGTTAAAAGAAAAGGTTTCAACCAAGAGAAAAATACGATGATGCAAATACAGGAGGTACCTGTAATTTACCAGATTAACAACAGATGAACATCAGATTTAGTTAAATGACAAGAAGCCCACAGGAAACAGCAGAGGTACTTACAGGCAGAGTGTCTCAGGTCCTCTGATGCTCTGGTCTGGTTTCTCTTCATACCGTCCTGCTGGAGAGACTCCTCCCTGCTGTGGACTGGTGCACAGCATTCAGGAGGGCTGATTTTTTGGCAATGATCCCCAACAGGGTGAGAAACAGCTCAAGCTGTTCAACCTGTTCAACCTGCCTTGTTTTAAAGGTTGTCGTTGCCATGGCACTGATGAACACGCGCACACACACCTGTATATTCAAGTTCAAGTTCAAAGGTTTATTTGTAACATTCACAGTCATAGTGATACCACAAGAAATAAAAGATAATTTTAACAATAAAATAAATATATAGACAATATGGAAATGGAAATTAAGCAATAGAAATTGACTTATGTACATATGCAAAATAAATGTGCAACGTAGAAAAAAAAAGAATGTAAAAAAAACAGAGTTATGCAACATCCAAGAGTCATTGTTGGTTGGATGTGAGTTTAGTGCCCTGATGTCCTGAGGGTAGAAGCTCCTCCTGAGCCTTGTGACTGCAGAGGCGCTTGCCTGATGTAGAAGAATTTATGTATCAGGTGTTTTTCATGTATCCTTGTTTAGAATAAGATTGATGTGATATGATGGATTGTGAAAGTGTGCCCTGGTTCAGAAGTTCATACATGACGCAATGAACTGCCTAAGTGGTCAATTCATATCAGCTATACCAACATGGCCTGTCGGAGAGGTACCGGTCCCATGAGAGATATCAGAGAGCCATTCTCCCTTGAGACTTTACCACTCCTTGTTCACATTAACGAAGAGAATAACCTTGTAGATGTTTTGAAACTACCCCCCCCTTGTCCTCCCAGCTTTATAATCTCTCTCCAGATGCCTTCCTGGCAGAGATCTGCATACCCTACCATGTGTGTACATATCTCCTGAGTCCTCAGCTCTTTGTTAATATATATACTCAAGTAATTCATGACTCGAAGACTCTTTGTCAATATATATGATTAATATGATTCATTCAACAAACTGGCATCACAAACAGGATCTCAATACAAACCACGAACTGGGTGAGTACATCATTCTTATGACTTCCCATGTGAGTGTGTCTTGACGAGATCCATAACGAACAAATTTGATAAATTCATTATTTATTAACAGAAACCAAATCAAAATGTATTTCTGAGTGATAATCTGTGTCTGATGTGTTGTCAAACACGCTACCTGGCTGATATCACAACGAAAGCATTCCAAAAGCATAACTGGTGTAGAACAAAACTTAGTTGGTTGGTTAAGACCTAACAAAAGATCAGAGTTGAAATAACACTCAGTGACCGTTAGGCACTTGTGAGTAAAAGACCCAGTATAGTATTTGGTGATTACTGCACAACCTGATTTTTTTAAGTAGCTACTTCTAAGACACCTTGAATGGATGAGTTATAGACGCATTGCACAATAAGTTGGTAGTGTAGGTGTGGCAGACGTCACCACAACCCAATGTCACCGCTGGAAGTCAGAACCTAAATTGTCATGTATTGGGTACATTTGTTTCTACGGTTTATTTGTATGTTGCATGCAATGTGTCTAAATGATATCAAATGAAAATGCATACACTAAATTGAAGGTAAATAAAAAATAATGAGTGTATTTTTCAGAGGCTGACCGCTCCGTGCAGACAGCGGAAGCTGAGGTCGGAGGAGTAAAAAGATAAAACACACATAAGACCACCACAGCTGCGCTAAGGTAAGGAGTTGAGTAACAAAAGCAAAATATTGCAATCATATTTTCAGAATCAGAATCAAATTTATTGGCCAAGTACATTTGCACATACAAGGAATTTGACTCGGTGACGTTGGTGCATTAAAAACAGACTGTCCCTCCACCTCTGCCTCCTAGCAGTCCCTCTACCTGTCTGTCTCTGTCTGTCTGTGTGTGTGTGTGTGTGTGTGTGTTGGCGGGCGTGGCTGCAGATCCCGGCTGCTCTACCCTGCACACCTGCCTTCCATCAACTCATCACCACCTGTATAAGAACCCCGGCTTTCCATCCACTCATCGCCAGATCGTTGTTTGTACTGCCCCGGCAGTCTCGTTCTCGTTCTCGGCCGCGGTGCAGAATCGTCTCAAAGTTCCTCCTTCGCCCTACTAACCCTGTTGTTCTTGTATCCAGATCCAGTCTCCTTCCCTGACCCCCCGCCTGCCGACCTACCACCGTCTGTCTACCCTGCCTGCCTGTCTGTCTCCTGGTTCCCTGCCTGTCGTCTTGTCTGCCTGACTCCCAGCCCTGTTCATCCCGCTCCTGCTCCAGCCCGTCTTCCCCTTGCCTTCCCTACCCTGCCACCCTCTGAACCATCCCCTAGTAAAACCTGTTTTGTCTGTACCGTCGCCTCTGTTGTCTGTGGTTTTGCACTTGGGTCCTGTACTCGATCGTAACACAGACAGACACATCAATCAAATAAAGAAACTCAAACAATGAAACAATATATACATATATACAATGAAAGAAAGAAATAATGAAGTGTGTGTGTGTGTCAGGGGGTGGGGGGGTCAGGGGGCTTTGTTTGTAGGCCCCACTGCCATGGGGAAGAAACTCCGCAGCCTCCTGCCAGAGGGGAGAGGTTCAAACAGGGAGTGTCCAGGGTGAGAAGGGTCAGCCATGATCCTCCTACAGGACCTGAAGCAGCGGCAGGTCACAGCCAATCACCTTCTCTGCTGACCAGATGATGCGCTGCAGTCTGGCTTTGTCCCTGGCAGTGGCACCAGCAAACCAGACGGTGATCGATGCGGTGAGGATGGACTCAATGATGGCTGTGTAGAACTGGAGCATCATTATCTGCGGCAGGTTGAACTTCTTACATCCTCTGCTGGGCCTTCCTGGTGATGGAGCTGATGTTCTGCTCCCACCTGAGGTCCTGGGTTATGGTGGTGCCCAGGAATCTGAATGACTCCAGAGTGCTGCCAGGGGAGCCACACAGGGTGAGGGGTGGGGTGGGGCCGGGCTCCTCCTGAAGTCCACTACCATCTCTACAGTCTTCAGAGTGTTCAGCACTACGGTGTTAAGGCTGCACCAGGAAGCCAGCCGACCGAGAAGGCCCCTATAGTTCTGTGAGCCAATGGGGTTTGAGCATGAGTAGTAGGGTTCCGTTGTATGAAGTACATAAACTTTAACTTATTTTCCCTTAGCAGTCCGGCAAAATCTGTTTCTGAACAAATTTGAGGCGAGAAATAAGCCATCCAGTTGCTGAATCTTCACTCATATTACATCTACAAGGCCTAATTTAAAAGTTTGCCGCTGCTTTCTTGGCCGTGCTTCAATCTTGTGGGGGATGCTGAAGCGAAGCAGCAAAGCCCCAAATGACTCCACATGTAAGTAACACAGTCTAATACTACTTTATCATCAAATATTACAATAACGCTGATAATGTGTTCATATTTGTATTCAGAATAAACGCTTTGTTGTTGAAGATGCATTTACTGATCCGACTGCTAGCCTATTAGCTTACCACTATAATTTCCCATAGAGGTTAGCGAGTTAGCTAACATTAGCTTGCAGTTTACAATGGGGTTAGTAGTAGGATCCTCATAGGGTGCCGCTTGCCTGCATTATGTATGATTTCTATGATCAGTGGCACAGCCTGTGACTTATGTTCATCTAAAAATACACTTTTGTAGAGACCCTCAGCTAATGTTAAGCATTGTAATAAGCTGCAGTATACCTATGCATCGTTTGGTTTTATGAAGTTAATTTAGGAATTTGACATGGTTGATTATTTATATTGTTTCTTGGGTTAAGGCAATTCTAAGATGACTATTCGTGTTTTTCAAGGGAAGCAACAGCCTGACACAATGCACCTGGAAGTGAAGAGAATGAGGAAAGATGGTCCTAATGTGTGCAACAACATTGGTATGTTTCTCTTCCCCAGTACTGTATTACTCTGTCTCTAGCACCTTCTATGAAAACTGTGCCAATGGTAACACAAATCAGGTTACAGTTGACCTTGCGTTTTTCCATAGGCAAAAGGTTGCATGAAAATGTTGTAATGTTGGTGACAAATGTTTAGAGCTGTAGAACTGTTTCTATGGATCACTGTAAGAGGACTTTAAACTGTTTTTGTCTTGTAGACCATGACAAGAGCACATCCTGGGAGAAACAACCTCCACCGGCTAAAACCTTCCTATCTCATGTTGGGATCAAGACATCAAAAGGAAGTCGAAGAAAAACTGATTGAAGCACACGAAGAACGTCAGGAATTGATGGAGAATGTTTTGTTTGAACATCAAGATGACTGATTTGTTGATGTCAGAAGTCAGACACTCTTGACATTCCTGTGTGCGCAAAGATGGATGTTATGTGGATGGATGTTATGTGGATGGATGTTATGTAATGGTAGAGTAAACTTGTTTTGAACCATTAGCCTACCTACTGTGTTGTGAATGTTTTCTCTTTTTCAAGGTGTGCTTGGACCCCTACAATTACACTGGAATCTGTTTTTTAATCTGACAGGTTTTACATAACTGGAGTGACAATTATCAATGTCATTTTAACGGTTTCACTGGTCGGACCCAAATGCAAACTCAGACTCAGAGGTAGAATAAACAATGAGGGTTTATTTGAGAACAACCGGAGGGTAGGGTAGGAGCAGGGCGAAGCCGGGAGACAGGCAGAGGAAGCGGCAGGCAGGGAAGGCAGGTGGTGGACGAGCAGGTAGACAGGTTGGCAGGCTGGTAGATGGGGAGATGCGCAGAATGGCTGGTAATGAGTAGAGATCCTGGGCAGAGGGAGAGCAGGGTTAACAAGGCGAGAAAACACAAGAGACTGGCTTGAATCCACAATTCAAGAGGCCGGGAACGAGATATACCACACTGGCTGAATCAACGATCTGGCGATGAGTGACTGGAAGACCGGGGAAGATACTGGAGGCTTGATGGGTAGATGGAGATCAGGTGTGTAGGCAGGAACCGGGAGGGTGATTGGAGTGCCACGCCCACCACACACACACACAGACAGACAGAGACAGACAGGTAGAGACAGACAGGTAGAGACAGACAGGTAGAGACACATAGGGAACACAGGGCACGGCAGAGACCGTGACAGCCATGGAAGTTTGTGAAGCGTCAGAGCTCATCCTTATCCCCTGTAGTTTGGAATGATTGAAAAGTCACTCGTACATATATATTTATATATATATAACACATATTAATGATATGAATACATGGGTATTTGTTTTTGCACATCAATCATTATTTTAATAACTAATAACTACTAATAACTACACCAGGAGATGAGTTGAAATCCCAATCCCCTGACACCACCCAGTCTCCAAAAAACAAACCTACTGTAGATATATCACGGAACTGGTCCCCTGATGTGCCACTAGCAATAGAAAAAATAGTTTTCAACTGCTCATTTTGTATGATTCCGATATGATTACGACAGCTGTAGGCCTGACAGAAAAGGCTGTGGCCTGTTTGGCGTTAGATGACCTTACCTCCCCATCCTCACAGGCACGAGCCCTGCTTTTTGCTTGGGCTAAAACACAATCTGGCTTAACAGTGCCAAAAATATGTGAAATGTTGTTGTTTACAACACAAATGTATGCAAATCATGGGGGAGTAGCAATGTTTCCAAGAAACATTGACACCAAGACAACACCAAGAAAAAGGTAGACAACACCAAGAAAAAAGTAGAAAAAATGTACCCCCCTCTGCCTGAAGATGACTGGGTAGACACACTGGCCATAGCAGCTGCAATACCACAGCAGCAAAACAATCCGGTAGCTCAAGGCCAGAGAGCTGCAGAAGCTCAACAACAGCCAGAGGCAGGGGGAGGAGAATCCGGAGGAGCAGAGGGTGGTGACGATGAGAGTGGAGAGGGTGAGGGTGGAGACATAGAAGGGGAAGGGGCATGGAGTCCAGCTCTTCCCCCAGAGTGGGGGGGTTAGATGAGGAGGAGCCAGACAGTCACTCACCAGATACAACCCAGCTCTCCCCACTGAAAGAGAGTAGGAATTCTCATATATCTCAGAAGTAGATATAAGCCACAAAACGAGCTAACCAAGCTCCCAAAATGATGGTAGCCATAAGAAAGCCATGGGCCCCCACTGAAGCTAGGCAAATGTTGACTGATGCCCCATCCCCATTGAACAGACCCATAGCTTTCCATCATTGGCTATACCAAACTTCCCACATATATGAGGTTCTTCCCGTAGACATGTTGTTGCTTTTGAAACTTTCCTATGGCCCATCATGGCAGATGGTACAGGATAATTTCAACTTTCCACCTGGTGAGAATGGAGACTGGGCTACAAACAATGACAACCCCCTGAATCCCACTAGAGGTGCATGGCTGAATGGCCCTTTCTGTTATAGCTGTTTTACAGCTGTAACTAACAGTGCAAGGAGCGTAGGAGGTTTCGGTGAAGTAACAAACTGAGACGAAAACCTGTCAGACTTCATCAACAGGTTTTGCCTGACTTGGGACACCAATGCCAGAGTGCCCCTTGCAGATAATGGTTCATTAGCAGTACAAAGTCTCCTGAATAACATCCTACCTCACATCTCCACCGCAGTCAGACTAACCACGCCAGGCTGGGCAGGGCTATCGTTCTCAGCAGGGCCGGCCGCTGGCATAAACACTCTATGTGGGGGCTAGGGGGGCCACATGATCAGTGTGACTTTCTGTGTTGCTCGCTCCTCACACTTTGTACGGTGTTAAGTTGACTCGCTCACTTTAAGAACTCAGTATGGAGCCATGAACGCTGTGCAGCAGCGGCAATAAATTCTACTCCATTCGCAACTTATTTTGATGAACCGAGTAACGTTACACAAAGACAATTTAGGACTGGCGCTCAAGGGCGGAAGAAGAGAAAATTGGAGATGGAAAAAAGAACACAGGATAAAGGTATGTGATTGTTTTTTTTCCACTGCTTGCTAGCTAACCTGAGTAGGATTGTAATCATCAGATAATAACCGTGTGAAGCTTCTTAATAAAACCGCCCGGTTGTTCTTTTTTTTATCCCTAGAAACAGAAGCACACTACCACTTTTCCGCCTGCCGACTGGTGATGACGCCTCGCCTCTGCGTCACCCAGCAGAAACGCCATCATGGAGTTGGCGTGGTGTGGTTAAATCGTAGGGCCGGCCCTGGTTCTCAGCAATAACCATCAATTTGGACCGACAGGGTGTTTTCAACCGATCTTGAAAACATGCCTTAAATATGATGCAAACTGAATGGCAAAAGCCTCAACAACATGGTAATCATGATCGAGATAAGAGATAAGTGCCATTATTGTAATAAGAGAGGACATTGGGCCAGGGAATGTAGAAGTAAACGCAGACCCAAGTATAACAAAGGGAACAACAACAGAGAACAGATTTTGATGATCATGACCTCCTTTCCTCACATATGATAAAAACTCTCTCAGTTCTCATCTTTTGTGGAGTGCGGGCCAAAACACTAGAAACCTGAAGAAGGGTGCACGGGCAAGTCCAAGAAACCCAGGCGGAAAAACATCAAGGAACTTCAAGAACCTCAATTCAACCGTCCCACAGCCCGTCCTGAAACTAATGGTGCAATCCATTATACTCAGAACTCGGAAAAAAATGTCCTCCGACATGAAAAAGTGCAATAGAACAGTCAATCAAGTCGGAATTCCTGGTCCCCAAATAAATATCTACTTCCATCTAGATGCAAAATCAAGGTGTCTTTACCACAATGAAATCACAGCAAAAATCTGATTTTCTCAGACTTTCTTACCACTTCCTCCATCCACTACCCTGACTCTTCCTCTTAGCCTTGCCTATTTGTCATCAATTATGTGTCTGAGCTCTTGTTTATTGGCTCTTGTTCATTTGATACACTTATTTGTCTTAACTCTTGTTTATTTGGTTCACTTATTTGTCTTAGCTCTTGTTTATTTGCTTCTCTTATTTGTCTAATTTGTTTAAGATAAAGTAGGTTGCTAACTTATTGCACTCTTACCTTAACACTAGTTATGCTCTTAGTTGCTTGTTTAGGAAGGAAATGCACTTACGATTTCTGGTGACTAGTAGTTTTCTTGCCTACCTATGTTGAATGCACTTATTGTAAGTCGCTTTGGATAAAAGCATCTGCTAAATGACTGTAATGTAATGTAACTCTCCTCCATCAGATTCAGGGAAATTCTTCCTAAATCTGTGATCACATGAGTCATTTTGTGTTTGGTTGCTTGGAAACAAGGGGGTTCTCAACTTACCCCATTCTCCTCTACTGTATATATTTAGTCTATCCATGTACAGTATATGCAAGTGTTTTGTACATGCATGTGCAGGTTGAATTTGGTCCAGACCATGTTGTTTCCCAACACATCAGAAAACACGTTTGGCAGTGATTACATATTGATTTTTATTCATCAGTCATTATTTAATAACTGATGTTTGATTTTCAAATTTAGGAATAAAGAACATCATTTCACGATACAACAATAATGAATACAATAACAGACCACACTGCGTCACCCAATTACCCCACTAGATGATTTAAGTTTTCTAATCTAATGTATTAAAACAGTCAATACATGCATACAAATGAAGTACAGATGAAAAATCCTCCAAACTGAGCATGAAGTCTGTATGGTTCCGCCGACAGGAATGTGATACTGTAAACTGGGGACAACACAAATATAATTTAACACACTAAGGTGAAAAACACTTGTAAAACATGTAAAAAGCGAATATATGTCAAGTCAAATGTCAAAGCATTTAGAAAAATAACAGAATGAAGATTAAAAAAAATGAGAATGATTGAATTCAACTTTGTAATCAAATCCTGAATGGCTCTGTGGCCTCTAGATACTTGTCTTTCAGCTCCTGCACTGTTCGTTTTTCTTTAACATCCTTATAATCAAATCTGAACTTCTGATTAAAATGCACTTTCCAGTCACTTGTTCTCATTTCTGATGATTCTTGTCAAATGGTTATGAAGAAGAAGCTGCTCTCATTCTCTGAGGACCTTCATGTCATAGTCAAGCTTTTGGGGGTTATGACGCTCAAAGCAGCAAAGAAGGTCTTCATGCTTTTGGTACCCATGTCCCAAAACATTTTGTCAAAGTTGCCACCATCATCATCATCATCATCATCATCATCATCATGACCTGCGTTTTCTCCAGATGAGTTGTTTTCTGCAAACAATGCAGAATTGTTGAATTTGAAGTGAACTGGCAGACCCTTGTTTGTTTTAGGGCATGGGACCCCAGAAGCATTGATTGCCTCAAGAACCGGCGGCCGTTGGCTATCTGCGAATGTCACCAAAATCCTGAAGTTCTCTGCCACATCTTTCCCGAAAACGGAGAGCACTGAATCAAACATATATTTCTGTGTTGTTGTTAGCTCTGTCAGAGAGGCCTCAGTCACAAAACACACTGCATCAATCTCACTGACTCCCTTAGCAGAGGTGAACAGCCTCCGGATCTTTTCTGTGGTCAGCCTTTCTTTTGTCTGTTTTAGACTTGTGCGCCGAAAGCCTGGTGTGTCAATAATGGTCAGAGAATAGGGGGTTTTAAACCCTTCTTGGTGGTAGATTCTGTACACAGTGACTTCAGAAGTCTGGCTTTCAGCTTGTGATCTCAAATGACCCTCATCAATTAATTTGAATCTGAAATTGTCGTTCCACTCTACCCCAACAATGTAGTTGATCATCCCATTGATGAGAGTGAACTTTCCTGCTCCAGTTGTTCCGAGAACCATTATAGTGCGATTTCGCCTCTTGTTTTCTTTACCCAAACTGTAGCTCCTGCATCCATCTATATCCATATTGTTTTCCTCCAGGGGTAGCTTGTAAACTGATTCAGGCTTTATAAGTGTGCTTTTATGTTTGAGGAATTCTGCCAGGCGTTCAAATTCAAATCAACGCTTTGCTGTCCAGACATTAACTGTGATGCTTTCCTTGCTTCTGCCATCTACACCACACTCACATCTGACTCTGACAGCGTACTCTGTCATTGGCTGAAGCCCAGAAATGATAGCCTTTTCAGCTTTTGACACTATTTGTTTCCATTCAAGTTCTTCATGTTTCACTCCAGGGGTTGCTTTTGCATACTCCACAGTGTAGCTCAAAATGTTGACACCTTTGCCAAGCTCAGCAGATTTGTCCCAGCTAACTGATATCTCACTTGAACTTGATTCAACTTGAGGTGTTCCAGGAGGACTGCTGGGTAAGGTTTTAATGGAACCACTTATCTCACTGGCTGGCCCAATGCCTACGGAGCACATTGCTCTGTATCTGAACATGTACTGTGTGTTAGGAGTCAAACTGGACACTGTGATTTCTTCAGCTTTGGATGCTGTCTTTTGTTGCCAACCACCTTCTCCATTGACACAGTACTCAACAGAGTAGTCGGTGACATCCTGCATTCCAAATCTTGGTGGGCAAATCTTCACTGTCACACTGTTGTGGGTTGTGTCACTTGCTGCTAGCGTTTCAGGCTTTGAAGGTGGCTCAAAGTCCTCACAGACCAAGGACCCTTCTTTATAAAGGTGGACACCTACACCTTCCTGCTTCTCATTTGTTATACCTGCTGTTAGGAACTGAATGTTCTTGTTGTCCTTGTTGGCTTCTGCAAAATCGCTGAATAGCTTTGCTTTTTGCCTCATTGTATCTGATACTTTCTTTTGAAAAGTACCATTGTTCCTTTTCTACATCATAAACATGTGACATGATTTCTTGAGGATTCTCTGGTTTGGGTGTTTCTTTTAAGTAGTTGGATAAAGCTGAGAGGTATGGTTCAGGGCTTCCCAGTGAGGTGAAAGCGAAGCACACAACATACTTGGCCTCTGCATTCAGGATTTCATTGTCAAGAGCATTCCGAGTTGTGACAATCTTTGTGTTTTTCATCAAGTTGGTGAGAGATTTTAAGATGATGATTTCTCTCTCTTTACAATCAATCCACTCACTCAGGTTTTTGTTGTTGAATGGAGAAGAATGTCTCTTTTAAAGGACCTCTGCAAGCACAGCCTCCTCTTCCCCACCTCCCCGGATGGATGGAAGTTTCTCGGCCAAGGTCTTCTGGAATTCCAGCTTGTACCCAGAGCACAATTGTTTAAAGGTTTTGAGCTTTTTGCCAATCTGTGGGAATTGTTGGGCAGTAGTGCTTTTCGTTGCATCATTGCACCTTATTTCCAGCTCACTGAAGTCCTCCAGAATGCTCTGTGCTTTCATTACTAATTTAATACTTATCTGACGGACAAGTTGAGCAGCACAAGAATCTAAACTCTTCAGGGGTATCAGCCAGACCTTACGTGGTACAGCCTTCTCTCCATTTGGTCCCAGTAATTTTGGTAGTCTTTTGTAGACTTGTATTGCATCCTGAAAAGACACAGGATTGTTCTCAAGGCAAAAGTCTCCATGGAATTTGCAAGAAAGTGTCTTGACATTTGTGTCCATTGAGTCCATGTCTTTCATTTGCAGGAATCCGTCATCTTCTGTTGCTCGGGAGGAAATGTTCTTGATCATCACCTTCAAATTGCCCTCAATGTTTTGATGATCCTCCTTTCCAGACACCTCACGGTCAAATACGAAGAAGGCTTGTGCCCCATAAAGGATACCTGTGACTACATGTGTTGCTATTCCTTTATCAAAAACGTCTGTATGTTTCACATTGCCTCTTCCAAGATGATTCATTGACAGTTCCTTGAACTGTGTGGTAGTTTTGTATTTGAGTGTTACTCTGGCCTGATTTTTGGAACTCTTACAATCATTTAGGTATTTGGCAGACCCTGAAACCTCTACCAGTCCACTCAAGAAACTTGCCTTCAGGGAGGCTTCAACATTCAGTGCCGCAGATTTGTCCGCAATTGATTCAGATGCAACTATTTCAAAGTCACTGTTGGGTTGGGGTTTTTCTCGTGTATTATTTTCCAGGGCATCATGGTCCCACAAGGTCACGCCTGAAACAGAGGGAAAGAAAAATCAAGTTCAACTTGCCTTTACTGCAACACAGCCATGCCGGGGAGGTCTTTTACTGTAAGTACAGAAGAAAAAAGATCGCTCTGGCCAACTACATTTAAAGTGAAGGCAACATAACCCCCCACCCCCCTTCCTCAAAGACTTCTTATCTAAGTTCTCTTGAGAAATGAACTACTGATCAGTCACCAGACCTAGTTGAGGTTGTCTCTATGTAAACCCGAAAGTATGACTGATTCATATTACCAGTGTACCATAATTAAAACCTGTCAAATAGTTAACTTAACCAGAAACTACTAAGTACTCTGAAAGGGTGAGGTGCTTTAATTGTCTAGAGCTCAATATTTCTGAGCAAAAAACATTAGTTTTTTACTTTAATAAGTACTGCTGGTACTTTTCTGTAGCACTGTTATCACTTTCCTTGTCATTATGTACATATTTTATATATATATGTTCTTTATGTCTCCTATTTTTTTTTTTTACATTCAGTGTGTTATACTTTTATTTAAAATTGTGTGCTGCCGGAATGATCAGGAGTAAGAATTCCAAAAACACCAAGAATAATGAGGCAGTTACATGATAAACTGCAACAAAGTATAAGGTATTTAAAAAACAAGACAGATTTCTTCAGTCATTGTGAATTCCCCGGATGGAATTCTTGGAATTGGAATAAACTTTTATTCACGCACTCATCTCTCGTCTCCTAAGGGGTTCCAGTTCCAGTGTTTGATAAATTCAAATTTAAAATCTCAACGTCCAGTGAAGTCAGCGCATAACCTTTCTAATGTTAACAGATAATTACTCCAAAATACAGGTATTTAAAGGGTTTAAAAGCATATGCAATGCAGGGTGAATAAAAGTGCAGTTAGGGAAATAAGAAGATAAAATTGCTGTTGCATCAAATATTTGAATTTAAAATGTGGTCCTCTATAGACTGAGTGCTATACCAAGTTTGTTATTTTTGAGTAAGTTTAAATCATAGTTTCTTCAAATAAATCCTGTCAGACCCCTTGATCTGAAGGATGTTACTGCTGCTGCAACATGTCTGCTTTTTCCTCTTAATTCATCCTTTGTTTCAGCTGCCAAACATTAATTCATCTGTTGCACCTTTTGTAAATGAAGAGAAATGTTTTATCAGCACAGTCAACTATGTCATATACACCTGTGTGTGTATATCATACACACAGGGTTCCTACAGTCATGGAAAACCTGGAAAGGTCATTGATTTAGAAAATGTTAGTTTCCAAACCTGGAAAAGTTAAAGAAAGAGGGACACATGCACATAGTTAAGGAAATATTATTTAATATGATGAAAATGACCAATCGTATTGCGGTTATAGTTTGATGTGGGTTAATTTGATTCAACTTGATTGGATAATGCACATGGAGTATGTGAAATAAACGTGAATGATGAACGTCAATGTTTGGATCATTGCTTTAGCTCGTTGCAGGTTTTAATCTCCTCTGATGTACAGATCCAGTGGTCCGGTTGGATGCGTGAGTGTGTTCAGGATTGTGCCAATGTGGGTGTGTGGTAGTGAAGTTTATTGGGGGAGGTAATGGTAACTAATAATGCACATGAGTATTCATTTTAATGTATCAGTCCAAGCCTTACCGGGGATCAGGGAGTCCCGGCGGCAGTCGTACAGCATTCCCAGGCTGAAGGGCCGGCCTAGCGCCGCCAGCTCTACTGTCTGTCTGGCTGGCTTCAGGGTCCATGGCTGCACCTGCACCAGACACAACAGAAACACTGAGTCAGTTCACTCTGCTGATGCTGCATCACTGCTCTACCTGTCACTGTAGACCTTTATAAAACCAGTTAGCATGAAATAGAAAACACATTTCACATTTTAAAAAACATGAAGATGAAAACAACAGTAGAGTATCAGAATATCATCTGATGAATGGAATAATTCCTCAACGAAAGAACACCACACAAAAACATTTTTAAGAAAAGTTAAAATGCTATATTTAACTATTCCAGACAAATTAAGGAGTTTAGATAATATAATTTAAGACATTTTAAGACTTTTCTTTAGGACCTGCAAGCAGCCTGAGTGAGGTTGAGAGTCAAGTAATGAGGGAATCACTGTTAAAAACAGGATATGCAACATAATAATAAACATGTGTCTTGTTTTTTTTTCATGTTCTGGTACCAGAGCCAGAAATGATGCCCATCTATTAGTTTTAAGACAGAAAAAAAAACAAAATAAATATTACAATGGTGTTATTTTATGTTTACATTTAGCTTAATGGGTTAGGATTTTCTTCTAGTAATGGTCAAATAAAGTAAAAAATTAGTCTGTGATGTTAACAACAATGAATTCTCAAAGAAACGTTGGGTTTTAAAGCAAATGTTGGTTTTATTAGTCCCTTTACCATTGAATGTCATGTCACCCATTTGGTCGATCACATTTACAATTTATTATAATGTATAATAAATGTATAAATATTATACACCTTTTTTTTTGTTTTTACACATTTTTGTATGTAGTTATGTCATTCTATTCAGTGACATCTCTGAAGCTGTGTTAATCAAAAAATATGTGCATACCTTTGGGAGAATGAAAAGGCCACATGGTGAACCTTTCAAGATGGCTGCCTCCTGGATGGAGTTGGCAGAAACAGGCCTGCTCAATCAACCCACAGCACCCTCTGGTGGTAGGCAAGAAGGCAGGCAGGCAGGCAGGCAGGGAGGCAATCAGTCTTCTACTGGTTCCACTGAGCAGTTGAGAAGGAAATGCCTTGCTCAAGGGTGTGTCACCAGATTCCCAGATCCCCCTGAATGCCTCTTTGCCTCTGATTTGACATTACGAAGAGAAAATCTCAGACCACAAACAAATTTCTCTCACAACAGGTCCTGGTCTGGATCTGAACATTACCACCTTTCTACTCATTTTCTATCCTTTAGTCGCTGTTTCCCCACAGGGATCATTAAAGGGATCATTAAAGTTAAATCAGCTCTGATCTAGTGGGACATACTCAATAGGTTGGAATAGAAAGTTTAAGTAGTGACTTCCCCTTCCTACAGTCCTGACCTAGTGTTTCCCACTGTGTTTTATATTAATTTTATATTAATTATATTAATTAAAGTATTTGTAAATGCATGAGAACATTATTATTATTATTATTATTATTATTATAATAATAATAACAATAATAATAATGTAATCCATGATTAATTATTAATAATGAACACAAACAAATATAATTATTAATAACAACAATAATAATAATGAAAATATAATAATTAGCAGCTCCAAGTCTTAATCAGCATTTGGTTTCTTTGATGGAAGATACAATTTAATTATTAAGGTTTTTCCACCAGCACCCAGTACACATGGTGTAGTATTACGTTAAAGTCTTAGTACTATGGTAAAGTATTAGTATTATGTTAAAGTCTTAGTACAATGGTTAAGTGTGGTTAAGTATTAGTTCAGATCTAGTTAAATGACAAGGAAACAGCAGAGGTACTTACAGGCAGAGTGTCTCAGGTGCTCTGATGCTCTGGTCTGGTTTCTCTTTATATCGTTCAGCTGGACAGACTCCTCCCTGCTGTGGACTGACGCAGAATACATTTAATTCAACTTTATTGCCGGAGACACATGTACAATGAAAAGTAGGTTGTGACTTTGCCAAAAAAACAGTGCAAATGGGGGCATACATACTATAATAAAAGCAATACAATATAACAATATAAACAAGATTAAAAAAAGAAATAGTGCAGTAGGATACAGTGCAGTAGGGTAAAATGTAAATGCAATACAGATTTGTAGAGCTATATAAAAGTGTGCAAATATTAAGGATGTGCAAAGTCCAGACAAGAAGAGAACAGCACTCTCTACTATATTACACATGGTGAGACAATTATAGACTCTTATAATAGACGGATACAACAACCGAACCTATCCATACAACTGTGACTGCGACCAACACCACTGACTTGGCGACACCCTGCTTTGGCTCAACCCAAATGTGGGGGAAACAGCCCCGGGGGGTTTTTTACCTGCACCCACTGATGATTCAGCACACTGGATTAGCAATGGGGCCAAGAGGCCCAAAGCCTCCACCCCTTACTTGTCCCGGGCAGATGCCGTAAACTGGGGCATCAAAGATAAATCTGGCTTTGACTTTTTTACTGCTCTCTCTGCTGCTGCTCTTTTAATCCCTTATAATTTATTGTTGATGTCTTTTTACCTTTCATGATTTTTTGTTTAATCCTGTCTGTATTATTTTAATTTTATTGTGGTGAAGCACTTTGTGAACTTGTCATCTGCACAATGCAATTTAGTGAAAGCAACACATTTAATCATAACAACGAAAGGAGTTTGGCAATTTAATCTTATGATTGCTAGTTATCAGCTGCAGAAGGACATCTTATCAAGTGATAATTAAACTAATCATAAAGTTAAATTGTAGTCTTCTTGTGTTTTTGATTAATCATAGGCCAATGTCCAAAATACAGAGACAGGGTGACGTGAATGTTCAGTTCTCAGAGGCTGAACGTCGTCTCGTCCTGCCTACTGCTGGTAGAAACATATTTCTATTATCCGATGTGCATTATGAATCCATACATTTGACAGTTGATATCTCAAAGAAATAAATGAAACGTAAATCAAAACATAATCATGAACGTGACCACACACATTAGTGAGCGTCTCATAAGCGATCAGGAGACTCTCTTCACTGTAGATGTAATGCTGAGTAGCCATTCAAAAGGTGTGTAAATGGTTTATAGCGTCTCAGGCAAAATTAGGCTACATAGAGTTTAATTTACCCAACTGTCATTATACTATCCCAGAGCACAATATCAATAAAAGCAATGCAATATAACAATATAAACAGGATAAACAGGACATAGTGCAGTAGGAGGATACAGTGCAGTAGGGTCAAATATAAATGCAATACAGATTTGTAGAGCTATATAAAAGTGTGCAAAAACAAAGAATGTGCAAAGTAGTAGATGAGGTAGTAATACTCATTAGTAAGTAGTGCAATAGGTAGGTGGGAGTAATGTGAGTATATGTGAATGTGTGTGTGTATGTGTGGTGTGTGTTGTGGGTATGGATGTAAGACAGGTAAGTGGGTGGCAGAGTTCAGCTGAGCCTGGAGGTTCGGGCCTGGAGGACCTGTAGCGCCTCCCAGATGGCAGGGAGGAGAACAGACGATGGCTGGGGTGGGCAGGGTGTAATGTATTTACTGCTTGGTCTAAAACTGTATATATATAAAGATTATAAAGATCGGGACCGACTGGTGGATATGTTGTTGAAATAGATCGTGAACAGGGTCCCTTACTGTGAAACCTAATAGCAGGCAAGCAGAGGTCTTTTATTTTGAAGAGCAGAGTAAGTTAAATTAGCTAAACTCACTTTTGAGCCACCAGAAACACTTCCTGATTTTGCTTTTATATTTTTTTGAAATATATTATTATTTCTTACAATGAAAATGTGATTTCTTACTCGTGTGTCACCAAGATAAATGAATGCTTTGAAGAGAGAATATTGAAACTCTGGTGGATCAAGGAGGGCAAGCATGTTTTAATTACTGTGTAAATAGTGTGTTTTTGCTTACCATTGTTGGCATGTGAACAGTTTGTTATTAGTTCTTGATGTCGAGCAGCTAGTCTTCCAGGCATTGTCTTTAGTTTTTCGCACTATCCTGTTTAAAAACTTAAATCTGCCGATCCACGTGCATGCAGAGGGTGCACCGGTTACACCACGTCAGTCTGCCAGGCATTTAGCTGCATTGTTGTATGGTGTTGGACAGGTGCACATGTACCACTGGTCAAACGGTCAAAGCACTGATGGACAACAATGTGCTTTTTACTCATTTATTCCTGGAGTAGAAGACAATAAACACATTAATGTCTTCACACGAGCCTGGTGTCTGTTCTAACTCAGGATCTACGCACCAAAATAAAATAAAATACATTCACTTTTCAATGCCACATTATCGTGACAGCTAGCGAACAAAGCACAGAGTTAAACGTTGCTAGCGAACTTGACAGCTAACTAGCATACACAAACGTGGTCTGATGAAAAGTATTCATAAACGTATTATCAGCAGACAAACTAGATAGTACCCATAATGCATTACGGTGTGCAACTTAGATTATGTTTTCTTTCATGCAAATAATGAAATACAGGGAGCATTTTGTATCACACATATACCTCAGCAGTCAAGCCTACCGCTTCTGCTGGGGTACGGCAACACCGCAAGGACAAAACACGCACAGACCTGCAGTACACCACAACTCCAAAGGAAAGCAATAACATTTATAACAATTAATAACAATTAATACTGGTTGGGACTGTTTGATTATAACCAGAAGTACACACAGGCAAAACAAGGACAGTAGGTGAAATGGGAGAGTGTAGAGAAGAGAAGATTGAAGTGGAGAGAGTTGTGGAGCATGGAGGCAAGCAGAATTAGATCCATTATAGGGGCTACCATCTGTGCTGCCGTCTCCCCAATATTGTAGTCAGTGGACGGGTGAGGATGCTGCCTGCCTGTTGTGTTCTAGCACATGCACACATATACTGTCAAGGTGTAAAGTTAGTCTCTCCCAAGGGCGATACACTTGGTTACATAACCAGGTGTTGAAATGTTTGGCAGCTGCAGTTGAGGAAAAACATCTAGAAGTGAATTCTTTAGCTTTGGCTTTGTACGTGAGGGAGAAAAGGTTAGGCCAGTAGAAGGAGTATTGTGTGGTATAGTGTGGTCTTGTGTCAACCTTATCTCGTCTAATCAACGAGCTGTCAATATTATGCTGTGAGCCGATGAACATCCTTGTTACGGTTTGAAAGGTAGCATTATTTCTGTCAGCAAAAGCAACATGTCAAAAAGAAGCTATGTCTCTGGCAGAACAACTAAAACAGATTATTTGTTTTGAGTTTGTTGTTTATTCCATCCATTCAGGTAACATGAAGTATCCAAGGTTTTGGTACAACGTGCAAGCAGTGTGAATTACTGTGACTTAGCAGTATTTAACTTTACCACCTTCTCAGGATCAAACGATCACCGCAGTCTAGACAAACCGTTTAAAAAAAATGTAATTAAAAAATGTACAAATGTATTTTTCTGCTTTACTTTTGATAACAGCGTTGAAGGCTTGAGCTCGACTTTCTCAGCCAACACGCTGAAAAGATCCAAGTGGTGTAAGTGAGTTGAACGTACACAACCTCTGGAGCTTGTTCAGAAAGCTGCAGCTCGTCTGGTGTTCAACCGCCCCAAGTTCTCCCATACAACTACCCTTCTCCGTTCTCTCCACTGGCTCCCTGTAGCAGCTCATCCAGGTTAAGACTCTGGTGCTAGCCTACAGGGGTGAGGTTCCAGAAAGGCATCGTAGCGCTAAGTATATCCCCCCATCACACACACACAAACAAACACACACACACACAGATAGATACACAATTAATTTCAATTGGTTTGGAGAAAGGGTTTATGTAAAAAAAACACAATAAACACAATGAAAACACACATCACTGCAACGTAACAAACACCAGTTCACTTTCACTTTTCAAGTAATTTACAGACATCACTATCACAACACATCAACAGCATGTCGTCACCAGGTCAAAGGTCACACACTGTAAATACATAATACTCATGTTTAAAAGTTTAAAACCTGTTTGAAACCACCGATCAAGACAGTGAGCCGAGAACTGAATCTGCTTTTTATGTGAGTTAAAAGATTATTATAAAGATGTTCATTTGAAAAGTATATTTTCAAAACACTATCCATTAAAAAGATCATTCCCTGAAGTTCCTCCTTCAATGTCTCTTAAAATGTCGAGTCCAGTCTGTCGGTCTTTATGTCATTATTTATCAAGCAACATCTCAATTTATCTAAATCCTTTAAAAAGCAGCAGAATTAGTTTTAGCTTTGTGATACTAATCATAACCTTTTTTCTTCAATGATTAAAGGTTCCATATATGCATTTATGATCAATGAGGTTTAATGAAGATGTTGCTATCATCTGATTTTGTTCAAGTTAAAGCTTTTTCACACATGAAACTTAGTGATGAAACATTTGACTTCCTGTTTTACAACAAATCCAACATTGTGATGTCGACCACAAACCAGAAATTCAGCATTTGGTTCTCTGTACAACATGAAGTCAAATGTTACATCATCAAGTTCATGTGTGTCAAGAGCTGATTGATTTACAATCATGGCGTTTTGAACGCTCATTCTGTTATTCCCATTGGACCTGAATGCAGTACGATCCCCAAGCTCTCACATAGTATTTACTGTCTGAAAGCTGATGTGAACAGTATTTTGTAGTAGTATTTATAACCGAAACAGTATTTTGTAGTAGTATTTATACCTGAAACAGTATTTTCTAGTAGTGTTTACTACATGAATGCTGAGGTGAACAGAAAGTCCAATCTACTATTTTCCCATAACAATTGAATGCAGCATTAGTCTTCACGCTGGTTGGCTGTCACTTAGCAGGACAGCGTGGATTGGCTCACATAGCTCCGCCTCCTCAGGGGTCTTCAATATTTGTATCTGCCAATCAGGTTGCTGCAGAGAACAAAACAGAGCCCAGAGCTGATGAAACAGCAGCAGAATAGTGTTGACTATCAATAACTGAAACCATCTGAAACTTTCATAGCTGAAAACGAAACCATGTCGACCCTCGTAAACGGCCACTTTAAAGTTTACTGTCCACTTTGTTCACTGCTAGAAGGGATGCGTTTCAACAGTGTGTGTCTAGTTTGGCAGACACACATTTATGATACTTTTCAACACAACATCTGTTAGATTGATCTACATTTATGGACTTAATACTACAGTTTTTAAATTAAAAGCATCTTCTCGTCCTTTTAGCATGGGAAACATCACGTATAAGTCGCCCAGTAAATCTACTGAGTACATTTGAAATGAATGAGTTTTTACAACAGTGATGCTACTGCTGACGCACCAGTGACTGGGGCAGTGGCTCTTTCTGGAAGAAGGCTTTGCAGGCAGCTGGGTTGTAATGAACGACGGACCAAAACACAGCCAGCAGGAAACCCACCATGCCAAACACAGTGACCGCCACAGTGGTGGGCGTCTTCCACGACGCTTCAGGACCTGCAGGAAAATCCAGAGTGAGTATCAGTGCACAGCAAATATTTAGCAGTTGAACGGGTTTTGATACGACAGCCATCTCTGGATGTCTTCCATTTGAAAAGAGTGACACCTGGTAGGAAAATATCAAAACAAATTCTGCTATTTTTTAAAGGAGAGTAGGTAAGTGGATCCTGAGTGTCATCAACAAGATATTGTTAATGAAATATAAGACCATGTATGAAAATGAAAACAACTGTAGACTATCAGAACCAGGTCTGATGACGGGACTGATTCCTCAACAGAAACAACAAAACAAGACCACAACATTTTTAAGACCTCTAAAACTGAATTTCAAATTCTATATTTAACTGTATTCAAGACTATTTAAGGCCTGAGGTTAGATCATAAAATAGAGGACATGTTAAGACTTTTTGAGGACCTGCAGGCTGCTTGACATCATGATTTCCATACAGTACTGTGCAAAAGTCTTAGGCGCATGTAAGAAAATTCCATAAAGCGTAGATGCTTTCAAAAATAATGAAATGAAAAGTTTCTAAATATTGTGGCGGACCGGGGCATCTGCCATGGAGAAACTGTGTTGAGTGGACTACATTCCCCAGCAGGCCACAGTCAGTCGGCCATCTTGTCCCAGCTGAACTAGGTCAGCAATCAGCCAGCTGGGAGCTGATTGTGAAACTAGAGGCAGTCTGCAGTCCAAGGGGGAGGGAGGAGACATGATCTAGAGGCTGCTGGAGAGTTTATAAAGATAGGTTGAGTTGTAATTTGGTGTAAAGACCCAGTAAATGTGTCATTTTTGTTTGAATCTCGCCTCCAGTGTGATCTGTGCCATGAACGTGCCCTCAGCTTTTCCCCGAGGGTGCCACAATATCAAAAAGTACGATAAAGAGAAGTCATGAAAACAAAAAATAAACATCTAAGTCCAAATTTAAATCTAGGGTGACTGAGACTTTTGTACAGTTCTGGAAATTTTTGGAAATCAACTCTATACGTGCGTGTGCGTGTGTGTGTGTGTGTGAGTGAGTCACTACCTGAGATGGTGACGCAGTGTGTGTCGGTGCTGCTGCTCCCCTGCTGTGTGTCCAGGTGGGTCTGAGCCGTGACGCAGTACACCACTCCCTCCTGCAGGTCGGCGATGTGGAGGCCAGCCTGCTCCACTGGAATCACATAGGAAACAGCCTGGAGGAGACAGGAGGGGGAGGCTGCAGATTAGATTGGAATTCATCAGTGTTGCCATGACGACGAAGTAAATCTGACACAACTATGGACGACGACGGACAGAAAGACAGACAGAGACTTGATTGGTATTTGGGGTCAAACCTGGAAGAGAGGATGTGGCTTTTTGTTACTGTCGGTTTCTATTGGTATCTCATCTGGGTTACAGCCCAGAATAGACATGAACCGTCATCCAAAGTGAAAACGTGAGAAGAAGATCTTAAAGCAGGACGTGACATCTGAAACAACACATCTGTACTTGTTTTTCACACAGAGAAAAGACGTAACTTTTGAAACCCTGTGTGGTGACGTGAGTAAACCGCTGATCTAACGTTGGTGAGTCCAGCTTCCTCTGGACAGATAGGATATAGTCTACATTATCATCATCAGTCTCCGCCTCAGGATAGATGCTGTTTCAAGGTAGACAGCTCATCGAGATGACTGACAGGTGTTGGGTAAGGAGGGCGGGGCTAACAATACACTTCCTGTCTTAAGGCGAAAAGTTGCAGATTGTAATTTAGATCAGTCACTTCCTGTGTGGCGTCTCACTTTTGATTTAGACTGAAAACTGGATTTTCACGTAACGTCTTGCCTCATCAGTAACATCTCACCTGGAGCTCCTGGCCTCTCCTCCAGACGGTCACGCTGACGCCGCCGGTGAGGGGGAGGTTTTTAAACGACACATGAAGAGCGTCTCCCATCGCCGTCACCATCATCTCCGGAGCTGTCAGCAACGCTGCTCAGACAAAGTTTACACTGTGAGTCTGCTCATTTATTCAGTTTGTTAACCCATCTATTTCCTTTCAGGGTGGTGGGAGTCTGCAGCCTGTCCCAGCATGCATTGGGCCGAAGGCTGGGTGACACCCTGGACTCCCATTCATACCTATGGGCAATTTAGAGTCTCCAATCCACCGGACTGTGGGAGGAAACCCAGGAGAACATGCAGACGCCACACAGAAAGGACTGGGAATCGAACCCACAACCTTCTGGCTGTGAGGCCACAGTGCTGAACACTGAGACGCTTTGTTGTCTCTCAGTTTTCTTTCATTTATTGAAGGAAGATTAAACATTCACTTATCCATGAAAGTTCACTGACTCCATGATCTTTTCCATCAATGTCCTGGGAGCAGGACTGAACACCGCTAACTTAAGACTTCACTTCTGTGTCTTACTTTCTCTTCTGTTGAAGGGTCTGCTGAGTTCGGTCCACGGCGAGACCTGCGACTCGCACTGCGCTCTGACGTGGACGTTGTAGTCGGAGTCGGAGCCCATGTCAAAGGTCAGGTCACAGTGAGTGTGGGGGATCTGCTGGCACTCGGGAGCATCCAACCAGCGTCCATTCAAGATCCTCAGCTCAAACTCCCTGGAGGAGGGGACATGGAGACATACACTGATCTTTATATTCAGGTACGACTTCTAGCTCTACAAACATTTCTCACAGAAATAATCTCATTGGTTGAGCTAAACCTCAGTGGGCGGAGCCAAAGAACCAAGGTTTTCTGGAGCGCAAGTTAGCTAATTTGAATGCCAAAGAAGAAACTCTGTTCATTCCCAAAATAAAATAAAAAATCAGTGTTCAGTGTTCCCCCCTGAATTCTCTTCTCATCAGGGTGGAAAAGCCTCTGAAACAGCGGTCAGACCATCACGGGACACTAAAACTCTCCACTGAAACCAAGGAAAATAATACAAATAATAGTAATGATGATGAAACTACGACTACTAATAATAATAACATTTTCATGCATCCATGATACTCAAAATCTTGCATTAGAATCAATCGGTGTTAAGGATTTCCCATAGAAACCAGTGTAGTATTGATCAATTAAACAATAAATATGTAATCAATCAGTCGATACGGGACGACACTGCCTGATTTTTAATAAAAGGCTATATTGCTATATTGATCTAACCCCGGGTGACAGGGACCAGGGAAACTCACCCCTGGTACTGAACGGAGTAGAGGACTGTAGTGCTGCAGGGAGACTGTAGAGGGCGCCACCTCAGCATGTGTCTCATGTCTACTGACTCGATAGAAACTCTGCTGGGCGACGGCAAAAACCAGGCATCTGTTGGCAAATGTGTTCATATTTTCAGTGATTTCGACAGGACAGAAAACCAGTATGAACAGCAGGAGGCCAGATTACACATCTCTGTTCAACACGGGGATTCGATTGATTGATTTGATTCGATTCCGGATTTCTTCCAGAGATCGGAGCTCTTCCCAGAGATCACCTGTCAATCAAACAGTGTGTCCAGTACTGTGACGTCTATGCTAACTACCCAGTTCTTCTTCTGTTGAAACGTAAAACGCATCGCTTCCTGTCTCCAGAGGGTTTCTCCTGGTAAAGACCTACCTGACACCGGGTGTTGAGAGCAGCAGATGGAGAAGCTTCATGATGGTTGAGGTTGATGATGTTGAGTTACAGAGATCATGACCTGGTAGAGGTTGATGACGTTGAGTTACAGAGATCATGACCTGGTAGAGGTTGATGACGTTGAGTTACAGAGATCATGACCTGGTAGAGGTTGATGACGTTGAGTTACAGAGATCATGACCTGGTAGAGGTTGATGATGTTGAGGTCCAGAGATCATGACTTGGTAGAGGTTGATGACGTTGAGGTCCAGAGATCAGTAAAACAGACATTTAGTTTTATGAAATTGGTGCAGATTATTTAAGTAAACTAAACTAAAGTTAACCCACAATACAAAACACAACTCAACTCTCTGGAAGAGGTTATGACCTGTTCTGGTTAAGTCACTGTGTTGCACATCCATCAGTCCAAACTGGTTCATCTGCACTGAGGAATGTGAACCGTCAGATTCCAGCCTGCAGGGAAACCAGGTCGCTGCAGTTTGATGAAAACCTGATTTAGTTTACTTTGGTTTATTTCGGTTTGTAACTGTAACATGAAATACTATCTACTGGTAGTATATTAGTTAACACCTATTCAGCTGCAGTATTATTGGTTTGAGTTAACCGGGTTGTTGCTAGCTAGTTGGTTAGCTAGTAGCAGAGGAAACATCACTATAATAATGTTATTGAATCATGATGATGATGATTAGTTACTGTATGTATTTTAATTACTCAGTTACTAATTCTGTTACAGTATAAATTGGGTTGATTCAAGCTTTACTCAACACACTTTATTTTGTAAAGTATTTTTCTTAGTTTTCTTTCCTCATCCTTTTTTCATTGAATGGGAAATCAAATGTAACTGCCTGTTTTTTTAAAGTAACTCAGTAACGTTTACTCTGAGTACATTTTAAATGAGCTACTTTTTACTTATACTTAAGAAGATGTTTAGTATTTCTATTCTTCCTAAGTACAATTTCAGTGAAGTAATAGTACTTCTACTAGAAGGATATTTCAGTTCTCTTTCCCTCCCTGGCTGTTTCAGTGACTGTTCACCAGGTGGCAATAAAGTAGGGATTGAAACGGCCTCTGCTGATGCTCGCTCTGTTTAAGAGTATCAGTATTTATCACTAAAATGTACTTACAGTTGGTGAAGTCTATCAGGACCAGGAGCAGAGCAGTGCTGGGAAGCTTCCTTCTGCCTCTCATCTCCTCGGTGTTCAGCTGGGTGGTTTTAATGGAACCACAGTGATCTCTGAGCGGTCAGGTCATGTCCTCCTATTTAATATCCAGCAAACAGTCGTCTTCTTTCTACTCCAAAGAAGCTCCTTTAGTTATCATGCTCCCTTTCCTCAACCCTTGAATCAGCTTCTTCAGCTCATGTGAATATTTGCCTTGACTGCATCTTGAAAACCATAAAAATATCACAGCAAATACAATCTATCAACTGAGTAACGGTCGTCCAAGAAATCCAAGATTCCAGGTTTAGTTTAAGTTAACTGCTGATAAAGCCACATCAGATACTGTTTCATAGCCAGAAAACAAGCTGCCATTGTCCTGCTGGCGTCTGTGCAGAGACAATTGGTATGTGGACGTTGTGGTTGAATTAGAAGTTGCAGAGCGAGTCCGACTTGTTTTCACATATTACATCACTTCAAAACAAACATGGTTTCTGTAGTTCTTTTTTTTTTTTTTTTTATCTGCTTGTTTTATTCCTTTTTAATATCTGCAATTTTATTATTGTTATTATTGGCTTTTATTTATTATTTATTTTCTGTAAAGTACTAAAGCAGACTTAAAAGTGCTTGTAGTAGCAGTAGTACTAGTACTAGTAGTAGTAGTAGTACTAATAGTATTAGTAGTGGTGGTAGTAGTAGTAGTAATAGTATAGTAGTGATAGTAGCAGTAGTAATAGTATTAGTAGCAGTAGTAGTAGTAATAGTATTAGTATTAGTAGTGGTGGTAGTAGTAGTAGTAGTAGTAGTAATAGTATAGTAGTGGTAGTAGCAGTAGTAATAGTATTAGTAGCAGTAGTAGTACTAATAGTATTAGTATTAGTAGTGGTGGTAGTAGTAGTAGTAGTAGTAATAGTATAGTAGTGGTAATAGCAGTAGCAGTAGTAATAGTATTAGTAGCAGTACCCATTAGTTTGAGTGAGGAATGCTAACGATGCTATCATGCTAGCTCCTGGTCCTGTAGGCTCACGTTCTTCAGCAGTAATAATCTGTATCAGTACATGTTAACTGTTTATCTGACTCCCATCCAGACAGATCTACTGTGAGGCCAACAGTAGAATCAGCTTCACTTCCTGGATCAACAGCGTTACTAGCAACCTGCAGTAAGGAGATCAAAGGTCAAACCTTGTTACTCGCCAGGTGGTGATGGAGAGACTCTGTGAGGATTGGGTGTGTTGCATTTTACCAAAGGGAGGATGCTGTCTGCAGTGTTACAGGAAACTATATTAATCTAAAGAATCATGACCTGGACGACCGGGACCGGGACAGTGAATTCCTTTTTTACATCTAGTGCTACCAATCAATTAGAAATATCTTCATGGAAAACAGTGATAACAAAGTGGGTCTCATTCACACACTGAAGGTTCATTGAAGTAGCGTTTGTAGTCGCATCGTGTTAAATACCGATATGCCTCACAACAGATTTGCTCGTATATGAATCTATATTCAACAATATAAATGTGTTTAATGAAGGAAAAGGGAAAAGCGATTTCATTCAATTTGACCTCAAAGCAATTGAAAGCAGCCGTCCCACAGCGCTGTGTCCGTCTGTCACTGAAGAAGAGACTTTGGACTCATGAGCATCAAACATTAACTTCAGCCGGTCATTAAGCTATAAACTCACCAACTCACCACCTGCCTGTTGGTGTCTTGAAACCAGCAGAACCAAGTGAATGAGCTACTTGTTACTGATCAATAAATGAAAATCGATGAAATATCCACTCAGTGGATTGGTTCATTGCTTCAGTTCAACTTATTTTACAAGAAATATCTTGGATCAAGGGACATCGTCCTGGCCTGAATTAACCTTTAACACATAATTATTAGTAGTAGTAGTAGTAGCAGTAGTAGTAGCAGTAGTAGTAGTCGTAAATTGTACTGTACTAGTACATTGTGCCTGTGGTTGGTGACATCGTCTATTCTAAAAGCCACTTTGGCCCAGAACCTCGTTTCCATCCAAGACATCATGTGTGTCTGGATCACTAGTGACATAACTAGTAACTAGTAACTAGTAACTAGTGACGGTGGCTGGTGGAGCCTGACAGGTGGATGAAACAGTCGAACTATCCTCTTTACTTCCTGCTGCAGAGTTTGTGTCTGTTATGACTTCCTGTTTTCTCTTTGGACAATGAAAGCCTCAGACACAAGGAAGTATGTGACAGATATAGGTGGAGGTTGAGTGGAGCTCAACAGACGGAGCATAATGAACCTGTATCCCTACAGGGAGCGTTACAGGGTCACCTTGTTATTTTTATTAAATAACCAACAACATCATGGAAATGACCAAACCCATGCACTGCAACAGCATGTCAATAAAGGTTGAAACTCCATAAAACCTTTATCTGGTTTCATGGCAATAACCACGGAACTCAGCTTCAGTTTCAGTTATGACCCATTTCCATCTTAGTAACTCTAATGTCATATGCAATGGTATTTTAGCATCACACAATATCATGCTTGATATTGGTATGATATTGTGTGATGCTAAAATGCAGTGCAGTATATGATACAGCATAGAGCACAGTACTCTCTGTAAGTTCAGTTTCCATTCTAATAAATCTTAAACTGTATTATAAACATGTTACGGTGAAATATATAAGAATACATTGCGTGGCCGTGGAGTATCAGTTCTGTTCGTTCTCATGTAAACATCAGGGTGTTTTTCATTTATTTAGGGCTGGCCCCAGTGGGCGGCCCCAGTGGGAATTGAACCCCCGACCCTGGCAGTGTCAGTGCCTTGCTCTACCTGCCATAAAAAACGATGAGGTATCAGCTTGACCGTCTGGGACTCGGCCGGTACCAGATGAGACCTGGCTCTGGGTTTCGAGGTAAGTGTAGGTGTGTCTGAGGAGTCATTATCATCGTCATCATGATCAATATTGAGTGGGAGAGGAAGGGGGGGTGGGGGGTTATAGGGAGCGGCTCCCGGTGGTTTATGGTTTATGGCCCCTGCAGGGTGTAAAGTCCTCACCTCCGAGCCAGAGACCTCAGATAGACGGACAGGTAGGACAGAGACCAACGCTTCTAGCAATCGAGGCGTCACTTAAGATTTGCCCTTGCGATCCTGTCGGCCTCGTCCTGTGTCGGTGATATTCGATACGCCTCATACTTTTTGGATCGTTTTTGGCTGCTGGATTTCTCCTGGCCTCCCCGTCTCGGCCTGTAGGCTTCTGTTGCTTTTTGTAATTTTGAGTTGTGCCGGTGTGGAAACGTTGGAAGCATGTCGACGGCTGTGGAAGCAACCGGGTTCCTCATGTGCATAGCCAGCTGGCTGATCATGGGATCGGCGCTGGCCAACGACTACTGGAGGGTTTCCAGCGTGTCCGGCAGCGTCATCATCTCCCAGAGGCAGTACGAAAACCTGTGGCACTCCTGCGCCGAGAACAGCGCCGGCATCGCCGAGTGTCGCGACTTCGAGTCACTGCTCGGCCTCCCCAGTAAGAACTCAATATATTGAGTCTTTAAATCTTGTTGCTAAAATAAGAGAAAATTGTGACATCTTGATGCAGGTTGAAAGATTTGCGTCAAATGCTTTGAGCTAATTCAGCAATGAGTGAAATGATCTCAGACCAATGGTAAAACTGAATTAAGACTCTGATATGGAGCAACATGTACAGAATGTTAAACACTAACAGAAGTAAAGTTGATTGTGTTTGAGGGCCACGGTGTCATGCGGCCCAGTTGTTAACCTGTTTACAACCAGCGTTTTCCCGCCTGTAAAATGGTCACCGGTTATACAGTATGTTACCCTGACAACAGCAGAGGTGTACACCTTAACACACAATTATAATTAATATACCTTTTTATTTATTTGTAGTTCAATTATTTCATTATTTCACCATTTCCTCTTTTCTGATATGTCACATATCATTATCTTCAGTTATGGACGCCATTTTGAGCCGTCTTCCTCTCCCAACAAAATGGAGGGAAACACTCATCAACACGTAGTCTACCTAGTGTAGGGTTAGTTTCATTTCATTTAGTTGAATCTACTTTAATTTAGTTTAGCTTAGCTTAGTTTAGCTTAGTTTAGTTTAATGTAAATATGTTTAAAACATTTTCAGGTAAGGAAAAAAAAAACAGATGAATAGAATTAATTTAATAAATAAATAATATACAAAGACACTGAACTGGATAACAAAACAACAAAACTCAGAAAGGAGAACAATAACAAAATGTAAGTAGTAAAGGAAAGGAAAGGAAAGGAAAGTCAGAGGTCACAGGAACCAGACAATCCTTTCCTCCTCTACCTCCTCCTTCCCTCCTCTACCTCCTCCTTTCCTCCTTTCCTCCTCTACCTCCTCCTTCCCTCCTCTACCCCCTCATTCCTCCTCTACTTCCTCCTTTCTGCCATGTTGCTTTCTGTCCCAATAGTGAAGTGAACAAGAGAAGGGTGGATTCACAACTGCAACCGACCCAGGAAGTATTTTAAGTTTTGGGGTGTGTGGCCTCAGTGTGACCACACCCAGAATATGACATCATTGACAAAACATGAAGAAAACATGGCTGGGGAATCAACAGCTCATATATGTGAGCTACTGTGTAGCCTATCCATTATCAAATGCACATCAGCATTGATGACATTCATATTTAGCTCTTTGATTGGCTATGAGGCATATTGTGGGCATGGCTATGTCAGTTATGACAGCGCCACTTCATCAATAAGAAGAAGAAATACGATCTGAGATGTAACAGTTAGATCAAGTAGAAGAGGAAGAATGGAAGAAATATGAGGCCATGATCCACCTCCTAGCACCTTTAATTTGTGGAAACCTGCAGACAGACTATCAGTGCCTTGTAAAATAATCCCCCACCATTTCCTGTCCGTCTCTGCAGCTCACGTCCAGGCGTGTCGGGCTCTGATGATCATCTCTCTGCTGCTTGGCCTGGCCTGTATGATCGTGGCTCTGCTCGGCCTCAAGTGCATTAAGATTGGCTCGGCCACCGACCAGTCCAAGGCCAAGATCGCTGTCGCCGGCGGCATCCTGGCCATACTCTCTGGTGAGTCTATGCAAATATTAACTTCAGTTCTGTTTTAAAGGCATAAAACAGAAGCAGAGCAATAAAAACACCGATAAAATAAAAGCGTAGAAAGAAAGATGCCTTGTCAATGCCTTGCTCATGGGCACATTGACAGTGGTTGTTAAGGGAAGCGAGAGTGTCACTTTCCCCACCCACCTAAAAAAGCCAGTGCTGGGATTTGAACCAGCAACCTTCCAGTCATAAGCCCTCTTCTATAACGTCTCTGCTCCCAAGGGCCCAGTTTGATCGTTCTTGATGAACCTGCATTCTTTAGGTTTTTACCACATTCACAGTGGTAACATCAGTATTTTTAGTATGGGGTTGCGCTTACTTTGCATGGTGCTTTAACCGATACCGTTCCAAAGTGCATCGAATACACCATCAAAAGCCTTGACTCGAGGCTGTGTTGGTTTTCCATCATTGCAAGACTTTTAGCATTTCTCGGTCTCAACGTCGTGAGATTGCCGGTTAGGTGTGTCGGAGCGTGGTGGTGAAGAGAGAGCTGAGCCACGAAGCAAAGCTCTCCATTTACCAGTCGATCTTCATCCTGACTCACCTGTGGTCACAAGCTCTGGGTAGTGACAGAAAGCATTAGATGGCAGATACAAGCAGCCAAGATAAGGTTCCTCCTCATGGTGAGATCTAGTTCCTCCTCATGGTGAGATCTGGTTCCTCCTCATGGTGAGATTTGGTTCCTCCTCATGGTGAGATCTGGTTCCTCCTCTGGTGAGATTTGGTTCCTCCTCATGGTGAGACGAGGTTCCTCCTCAGGGTGAGATGAAGTTTCAGATTGATAAATGGAACTTCCTGATACTGATGAAATTAAATAAATGTTGGACAGCTGAACAGGATTTTTTGTCAATGATCTGAGTGGTATTCAGATCAGTACTCGGATCAGTACTTGTATCAGCCAATCTCCACAATAAAGTACCTGGGATCTGGACATCTGGGCTGTGACTATGACCGGGATAAATGACTAGAAAATGGATGGATGGATGGCACAGACCTGTGTTAAACCTTCTTGGAGAAATAGGTGCACGGGGGTTTACAACATCATTGTATTGTTGTATGTGTAAACCCACCCAGCAGTAGGCTAAAACACATGTAAAGGTCTAAATGTACAGCGAGTTTCTCTCATCTTTACAGAGGAATCATCCAGAAGTGGGAAGTGTTTTAAAAATCAAGTAAAACAAATCTGCCAGTGGCTGTGATACAATTTAATTTGCACTTGTTTTGAGTTTTCTTGCAACAGGTAACATCAACGTATGTACTGAAACCAAGTTAAATCATTTCAGTCCACTGGCAGATTTTTTATCACTTATTTTAAGGAAATTTTGTTTTATTTGAAACAACCCAACTCACTATGGTATAGAAAAGTGACCTCGTTCCTACATTTCTATTTAAAATTTTTTTGCAAACTTACTTCTAATTTCTATTTCTGACAATTATAATTTAACTTCAACTCTAAACTCATTTTTCCCCGTGTCCTTCAGGTTTCTGCACTATAGTGGCCGTGTCCTGGTACGCTACCAGAGTGGTGGAGGATTTTAACGACCCATTCTTCGGCGGTGTGAAGTGAGTTGACAAAGATAGAAATTAAAAAACTATATCCATTATTTATACACAATGATTGATAGCACAAAATAAAACAAATAATGGTACTTAGTATAAAAAAAACATAGTAGGTACCTGAAGTCCTTGGTTGACAAAATAACATTTTTACAGACTGGATCGTCTAAATTTCAGAGACATAATGATGAATGAACGATGATGATTTTTTTCCTCCAAAATTTCTAAATATAGCATTTATTTACATTTGCACAGCCCATTTTTTGGTGGTGTTAAGTAAGATAACAAGGATGGAAATTCATAGTGAACAGCTACTTTATAATGATTCACCTTATACAGAAGATGGAAAATGGGTTCAGTGTTTAATCAATATAGAAGGTTTTGGGATAGTAAACTTATTTGTTATTTTAAATTATTTTATTTTTATTGTGATCAATGTCCTCTCGCAGTTTGGACACTTACTTGAGTTCTATATTCATTTGGAAAACACCATTAGCTGTAAATTATTTTGTGTTTTATTTTTGTGTTAATTTCTATCATTTCTATTGTGTATCAATCACATTGATCCCAGACTCTACACACTAACACTTATAATGCAACATAAATACATACCATTTTTTTCCTCAGTTCATACCAATATAATTGTGTGTGTGCAGGTTTGAGCTGGGCACCGGCCTCTTCATGGGATGGGGCGGAGCCAGTCTGGCCATGCTGGGTGGAGCTCTACTCTGCTGTGCCTGCAAGAGAGCGTCCTCTGGTGGGAAAAAAGGGTAAGTGGCTCCACCTCTTCACCTGAAACTCAAACCTTTTATTATTGTTACTATTATTATAACTATTATTATTATTATTAGTAGAGGTAGTATATTATTTAAGACCTCTTAATGATAATAATGATGTAATTAAATGTAGTAATTCAATATAATAATATTTAATGAATGTAATGTACTGAAGCAATAATAATAATAATGAATTATATTTGTATTATTTTATTATTATTTAATACATTTGCGTAGCATTATTTTAAAGAACATTTTAATTTGTTTAGATTAGATTTTAGTTTCAAAGATTTTACAAGGTGCTTTAACAATCAAATAGCAATCATCATACTCATAAAATTAATCAAACAATTTCCTTTTCATTTTGTTGTAGTTCTTATTTATGTGTTTTTTACTGATGAAAGAATTGTTTTGCACCACTATTACACCAGTATTTCCCAATGCCCTGATGCATGACAGCATTTACATGCACACAGTGTTAATGGTGATAATGACTCCTATATGAGTATTTATCATAAAAAAATAATAAGAAGAATTTGTATTTGTGTAGGCGATCTAATGTGTTTATTTGTGTAGATGCTAAAAAAAAACAAGTAAAAAGGAATGTAAGCAAAGCAAGAAACATAAAAGTAAAGCACAAAAATAAGGTCAAGGACAATTAAAAGATAATTACATTATTCTTACATTATTCTATTATTCTTTAAAGTGAGTTTAAAGAAGTGATTTTAAAGATGCTCCAGATTTAGCAGCATAAGCCCCTTAGGCTCCTGGAGGCTTGATGGAAAACAACTGATCACCTTTCGTTCGTCGTAATCTAGAAAATTACATTTCTCAGCATGTTGGGAAATGACTGGTCACAGGTTAGTATTTTAGTAGCAGGATTAGCTAACCTCAAGGCTTCCACTGACTTTAGAACAGCTGTAAATTGCATTTAAAACACTTTTGGTCATTCTGCCAAATGTGACCCTATTTCGTCAGAATCAGCATGATTTTGTTTGTTAATTCAATAATTGTGCAGGACTAGTTCTGTTAACAGACACATGCAGAGTTCGGCTCCAAAATTATACTTTTAGCATTTGAAAAGGGACAAATACAATAAAAACAAATTATAGCACTTTTAAAGGACAGGATGTAACTGATGTCCTTCGTCTGGTAAAACCTGTTTTTTTAGAAATATTGAATGATATCCCAAAATGGATACATGGCATTTTGGAAAAGAAACTCTTAAAATTCTAATAACGTTGATCAATCAAACAGTGTGTCCAGTATTATGACGTCTTTCTCCTTGGATTTTCTGTTGATGGAGTTTGAGTTAGGGTTCTTTGTCTGTTCAGCCATGGTGGCTATCGCTGCTCATGCTAACTACCCAGTTCTTCTTCTGTTGAAATGTAAAACGCATCACTTCCTGTCTCCAGAGGGTTTCTCCCAGGAAAGACCTACCTGACACCGGATGTTGAGAGCAGCGGATGGAGAAGCTTCATGAACTGAACTATTTGTTTATATCAAAATGTTGTGGATTATTACTTTAAGCCTGATTTCCTCTGCTTGGTTTCCAGGGGTTATTATGGGAATCAGCCTCAGAAGGTCTACACGGCTACAGCCAGGTCGGATCCGGACACGTCCAAGGCGTACGTCTGACATCACTTCCTGTGATGCTGACAGGATCTGCTAAGAAGACACTCCCATCTCTTGTTACCCCCGTTCTTCTTCTGCTCTTCTGAATTATTTTCTTATTTGTTTTTAAGAGTTTTTGAGGTAAATGATAAATCTTAGAGTGCCGGTGCTGATTTGAGTAAAGAGCATCACAAACCTGTAATGTGAGCGATGGAAAGTGGAATTTATTATTCTCTGAATAAAGTTTGTGTTATATAAAATTGAGATCTTAGTTGTCAATCATAAGTTGGAGTGCTGTTACCGTGCAGCCTGCAGGCACGCTGTAACTCTTCTGTTTCATAATTGACATTCTTTCTAATATTTCCACACATTCTAATATTGTATTTGTTGGTTATGTTTAATACTTTGCTCATTTCTTTGCTTGTGGTTCACACGTCTTCACACCCATCAGGGATGTTTGATGTTGCTGCATGTTAGAAACACTGAAGAATGAAACCTTTCTTTAGTGTTTATTCTTTTGAAGTCTAATTTAAGAGTCACGTTTTTCAGTTGGTTGATGTCTCAGTTTCATTTATTCATAGAAATATAGAAATGTAGTGCGACACACACACACACACACACGCACACTTTGTTCCGTACAAGTGCTATTTGAGGTGTGAGGTCTGCAAGGTGTGTGTGTGTGTGTGTGTGTGTGTGTGTGTGTGTAATCCTCTGTAATAATGATGACATGGGGCAGTAATCCACCTCAGCTCTCGACCTGCTGACAGGAAGGACAGTGGATGAAGGATTAAACTAAGAAGCAGCGTAGCACTGTTTACTAAGGAGGAGGGATAGGGGTAGTTGGGGTTAGTTAGGGTTAGTGCTAGTTATAGTTAGGAGTAGTTACGGGTAGTTAGGGGTAGTGCTAGTTATAGTTAGGGGTAGTTATGGTAGTTAGAGGTAGTTAGGTGTAGTTAGGGGTAGTGCTAGTTATAGTTAGGGGTAGTGCTAGTTATAGTTAGGGGTAGTTAGATGTAGTTATGGTAGTTAGAGGTAGTTAGGGGTAGTGCTAGTTATAGTTAGGGGTAGTTAGATGTAGTTACGGGTAGTTAGAGGTAGTTAGGTGTAGTTAGGGGTAGTGCTAGTTATAGTTAGGGGTAGTTAGGGGTAGTGCTAGTTATAGTTAGGGGTAGTTAGCCATAGGGCTAGTTATAGTTAGGTGTAGTTAGGGTTAGTGCTAGTTATAGTTAGGTGTAGTTAGGGGTAGTTAGGGTTAGTGCTAGTTATAGTTAGGGGTAGTTAGGGATAGTTAGTGCTAGTTATAATTAGGGTTAGATATAATTAGGTTAGGCTTCTCTCTCTCGCTCTGTCTCTCAAATTCAAACAAACTTTATTGGCATGAACAAAACGTGTTGTTTCCAGAATATTCTACATATTTAGAACAGGTGTTGTTTCAGATCCAGATCCATCTGCTGGTTTCTCCTCTGGTAGTCTGACAGTGTCTTGGATAGTAGACGTCTCTTATTGAGGAGAACTTCTAACAGTGGAGGAGGAAGAGCATCTCTGTTTCTACCTCCCCTGTAGAGCAGTGTCTCTCTCTCTCTCTCTCTCTCTCTCTCTCTCTCTCTCTCTCTCTCTCTCTCTCTCTCTGTCTGTATCTCTCTCTCTCTCTCTCACTGTCTCTCTCTCTCTCTCTCTGTCTCTCTCTGTCTGTCTCTCTCTGTCTGTCTCTCTCTCTCTCTCTGTATCTCTCTCACTCTCTCTCTGTCTGTCTGTCTCTCTCTCTGTCTGTATCTCTCTCTCACTCTCTCTCTGTCTCTCAGTATCTCTCTCTGTCTATCTCTCTCACTCTCTCTCTGTCTGTATCTCTCTCTGTCTGTATCTCTCTCTCTCTCTCTCACTGTCTCTCTCTCTCTCTCTCTGTCTCTCTCTGTCTGTCTCTCTCTGTCTGTATCTCTCTCTCTCTCTCTCTGTCTGTCTCTCTCTCTCTCTCTCTCTCTGTATCTCTCTCACTCTCTCTCTGTCTCTCTGTCTGTCTGTCTCTCTCTCTGTCTGTATCTCTCTGTCTGTCTCTCTCTCTCTCTCTGTATCTCTCTCTCACTCTCTCTCTGTCTGTCTGTCTCTCTCTCTGTCTGTATCTCTCTCACTCTCTCTCTGTCTGTCTCTCTCTCTCTCTCTCTCTCTCTGTCTCTCAGTATCTCTCTCTCTGTCTGTATCTCTCTCTCTCTCTCTCTCTGTCTCTCAGTATCTCTCTCTCTCTCTCTCTCTCTCTGTCTCTCAGTATCTCTCTCTCTCTCTAATCCAACTGTTGTGCTGAGTTAGGGGGAACCAGCCTCAATCCTCTCAGTCAGGTTCATCCATAGGAAGTCTGTCTGTCTGTCTGTGGCTGTGAATGAACTCCTCTGTCTGTCTGCCTGTCTGCCTGTCTGTCTGTCTGTCTGCATGTTTTGGCTTGGAGGGGGGCGGGGTCAAAGTGCATGCCCAGCTGACCTGATTGGCCGATAGGCTGAGGGAAATTGTGACGGACAGCATGTATTACATATAGAGCTCCCTGACAGCACCTTCCTCCTCCGACCAAACATTTCAAGCTCCGGCAACACAGGTGAGTGTGTGTGTGTGTGTGTGTGTGTGTGTGTGTGTGTGTGTGTTGGAGAGGTTATGTTGACAGAAGTATATTGTGATTTAGAGACCAAACAATAGAGAAACCCTACTACTGTCAAAATCCATGTCCAGGCACAACTGTGAGTTAAATGAAGAAATAAAATTAGTTTTATATTTGATTCACAGTTTTGCCTGGACATGGATTTTTTGTTTTCTATTCACCGGATTCTCCTCGTCCTCCCACCTGAACTGAGATTTATTTATTCTATTGTTTAACAGCTCAGGTTGTAGAGAGTGAAGGAGAGTAGAGAGCTAGATTCTGACTGTGTGACTGATTGAATGGATCACATACAGACTGGTGTCAGTCTGACGCCATCGGTCTGGTTTTGTTCTTCATTAACATGCTGTTAAATCTTCAGATCTGTTCTGTGCTGCAGGTCTTGGTTTCTCCCAGACAGCGCTGACTCGAGGCACCAACATGAGTCCACGACATATCGTCTTCAAGAAGATTTGCAAGGACAAGTCGGTGAGTGAAGCGTCTTCAGAGAGTCAGAGGATCACAGGTAGAGCTCAGCTGGTGGAGGTGTGTCCGGTCTGAAATGCAGATTATGTTTCTCCACTACCAACAGATTATAGGATATGAACGAACTGGACACGTTTTCATGTGTTGCTCACTTGAAAAGGAAGTTAACAGTGAAGTTCAGTCTGGTTCAGGTCTGGTTCAGGTCTGGTTCAGGTTCTGGTTCAGGTCAGGTAACTTAAAAAGTCTGGTTCAGGTCTGGTTCAGGTCTAGTTCAGGTTCTGGTTCAGGTCTGGTTCAGGTCTGGTTCAGGTCTGGTTCAGGTTCTGGTTCAGGTCAGGTAACTTAAAAAGTCTGGTTCAGGTCTGGTTCAGGTTCTGGTCATGGTTAATTGAATAACTCGGGTCAACTTGGGTCAGAGTTGAAGGTAAATGTCCCCGCCCATCTACCCCCCCCCCCCCCCCCAACCTTAACACCCTTACTTACCACCGTCAAACTACTTCCTGTTTCTAGTCGTGGCTCCTCCCCCTGGTGCTTTCTTGGTGGGGAAGCTAGTTTGCCTTTTAAGACGTTGTGCTCATTTCATGAACGTTTGTTTGGCCATGTTGAGTCAGTCAAGCGGTGAGCGTTGGCGTCATCGGTGTTGAGAGGTTGTGGAGCGTAGTAGCTCTTCAGTTACATCACATCCTGTGGACTAATGCGTGTCACTTTGACTTTCAGTGACATTCAATCACATCAGTTCATATCAGCATTTAATACGATGTGTCTCCGCCTCCTGGGCGACTGACAAAAACAACACGTGAGCCAAATTAAGCCACATGCATCATAGCATTATGTCAGATTAGAGATGCATTACTAAACTGTGTGTGTGTGTGTGTGTGTGTGTGTGTGTGTGTGCGTGTGTGTGTGTGTGTGTGCGTGGCTTGTCCAAGACTACTTGAATGGTTTTATTCCGGTATATCCATTATTACCTGTAACCCTGAACAGCTGATCCCCTCCTCAGAAATGTTCCAGTTTAATAAACAAACCTATTTAGAGGAATTAAAATATAATAAAAGGTTTTTAGCAGTTTGATCTGTTGGTCAACTTCCCCTTTACATGAGAATAGATTCACCAAGATCCTCCACTGGTGTTATCCAGAGTCGGAGGACTGACCTGACCTTGCCAGAGTATTCGACCCCCTGGACCTTTTACACTTTTTGCTGTGCTATTAAATTATTTCAGAACACTATTTGGCTATTTGGTATTTTCTATCAAGGCGCTCTATTCTATTCTATTCTATTCTATTCTATTCTAGCAAAGTGAAATGATAAACTGGACAGGAGAACTGAGGAACTATTTCACCTTCTGTATCTTCACAAACAGCGATGGGATGGAGATGATTTATCTTTCCTCTGAAACTTCAAGACCTGGACTGTTCAGTGTGTGTGTGTGTGTGTGTGTGTGTGTGTGTGTGTGTGTGTGTGTGTGTGTGTGTGTGTGTGTGTGTGTGTGTGTGTGTGTGTGTAAAGATACATGCATGTTAGTGTTCAGCTGCTAGTTAAAGTAGTTAAAAGCAGCTTTCCTCTCCTTCAGGTCGGAATCTACATGGGGAAAAGAGACTTTGTCGACCATGTTGACTCAGTGGACCCAGTGGGTGAGTTCATCCTCCGACCTTCATCACCATCAGGAAATAATACAGCAGTCACACATCTCACGGATCAACTCAGAATGGTGCCTCACAGAGAGCTGAGTTTCACCAGTCTGGTTTCAGTGGAGAGTTTTAGTGTCCATGATGGTCTGCTGAATGTTTCTTTTCACCTTGAGGAGAAGAAACTCTGGGAGCAAACAATAAACACTTGCAATTTTTTGGTATAGAAATGGATATGGAAATGGAAGATATTGATTATCAGCCCATATCCCATATCAGTCAAATCCTAGCAGGTCGCAGGTTCGATCCATTAATATCCATACTAAACTGTCAAACCGTCATATGATCTGCTCAGTTATTACATCACCAGCTAAATGTAAATGTGACCTGAATGATTCTTGCCAAACACGAAGACAACCCTCCATATGGATGCATGGGCGGTATGTGTTCCATCTATTATCAGGGTGCTGTGACCTCTGACCCCGTGATGTTGGAATTTAGGCTTATTCTAGTGTTTACCTCGGTGTAAGTCGCTCTGACTAGGAGCTAAACGTCAGGGAGACTCATCCATCATGACTCAAGCTAAAATGAACATCTTCATCCTGGTATTGAAATTAGAAATATAATCTCTCACCCTGGGATCTCATGCTGGGATCCACTTGAAGTTGGTCTGAGACGTGAGAGCGATTCGTATGTCAAAGGAATCTTATTCACCTTGTTACTCAGTAAAGCACATTTTGATTGGCTGTTAAAAGCATCGATCGATGAATTCAACTCCCTTTGAAGATGCATTTCCTCATCTCATCTTAACAGCGTTAGTTTTGACCTGCACCTCTTTTCACCACTAGATGGCGTCATCCTGGTGGACCCTGTGGCTCTGAACGGGAGGAAAGGTCAGTATCCAGACACAATTAAATACTGTTTCACACACGGTTCGCTGATCTGAGTCCATCCTGCTAGGAGACAATTCACTTTGTCTCTCAGCCTCACTGTGGTGTTCTTCACTGTGGTGTTCCTCACTGTGGTGTTCTTCACTGTAGTGTTCCTCACTGCTCTTCCCAGAGATCACCTGTCAATCAAACAGTGTATCCAGTACTGTGACGTCTTTCTCCTTGGATTTTCTGTTGATGGAGTTTGAGTTCCTGTAGACTATAAACTACTATATAGTATATATACTATACTAGTAGGGTTAGTTTGTAGTTTGTTCTCGTCTTGTGATTGGTCCTCAGCTGGAAACTAAACTTCAGGATCTTGATCCTCCGTCGTCAGTGTTCTGTAGTTGTATGCTCTCCTCTGCCCCCTAGCGTTCGTCACGCTGTCCTGCACCTTTCGCTACGGCAGAGACGATATGGATGTGATCGGAATCGCTTTCCGGAGGGAGATTTACCTGTGCACCCGCCAGGTGTACCCGCCCCTGCAGGACCGGGAGCAGGCGGTCCACACCAAGACCCAGGCCAGACTGCTGCGCAAGCTGGGCAACAACGCCTACCCTTTCTTCTTTGAGGTGAGAAACAGGCGGGCGGGTCTCAATAAACGAGGTACTGAACGGCAGGAAGTCGCACCGGTTCCGTTTTTGTGCGCGGTAGAAATGAACATTGGAGTTGCCAGGTGGGTTGAGTTTACTGTATCAAGACAGCTCAGATAGTGTCAGGTAAGTTGTATATCACTGAATTGGGTTTGAAATCCTGTGATTGGCTGAACCTTCTAGCCCTTACTTACCTGACTTTTTCTCCCACCCATCTGGTACTGTTGATTAAACTTTGAGATCCCTGATGAACCTCAGCAACGTGTTTCCAACCTGCAGCATTTTGGTCTTTTCAGTTTCCTGACAACCTGCCTTGTTCAGTGGCTCTCCAGCCGGCGCCCACCGACGTCGGCAAGGTAAGACTGACCGAGGAATCAAACCAGCAACTTTGACGCAGGCTTTGAGCGCATCACAGTATGACGAACCTGCTCTTGTTCTTCTGCAGAAATGTGCGGTGGAATTTGAGATCAAAGTTTTCAGCGCCGAGAGCCAGGACGCTAAAGTACGCAAACGGTGAGCGGTGTCTCGTCTGTCCCGCTGGCAGGAAACCTGTCGGGTTTTATCTGTAAATAATGATGTGAATTCAAAGCACATGTTGCTTTTTGGATACATGTTGGTTTTCACATTTAATCCAAAATCATGTGAAATCATTTTATACTTCAGATGTGAACATTTGCACATTATTAGTAGTCATAGGAGTAGTAGTAGTAGTACATAGTAATAAAGTAATATATAAAATAATAATACAAATTGTATAGCACTTAAATAGCACTTCCAAGCATTTCCAAGTTATTATTATTCATTACCAACAGGAGCACAGTGAAGCTCATGATCAGGAAGATCCAGTACGCTCCAGACACCGAGGAAATGGCGCCCTCTGTTGAAACCACCAGGGATTTCCTCATGTCGGATAAACCCCTGCACATCACGGCCAGTCTGGAGAAGGAGGTGGGCTGCGTCGCATTTAGGTTCAGATTGACTTAATTTAACACATCGGGCATTTCATAGCAGCTTCTACCCAAAGCACCTAACAGTACGACTGGAGACTGGAACTGGGTTTTGGTCAACTTCCCTGTTAAGTGATGAGAACATAGACACCAAAATCACCTTTGTGCCCCTGGTAGAGCGCTAGCTGTGGTTCTGCATGCTAACACTTTGGCATATGCTGTATATAAAGGACTTACTTTTCAAGAAGGTTTATTAAAACTTTAGATTAGTCAGCCTTCTCTGACCTCACTTCCTTCTTCCAGACGTTCTACCACGGCGAGTCCATCAACGTGCATGTCAACGTCACAAACCAGTCCAACAAAAACATCAAGAACATCATCGTCTCTGGTGAAGATTAAATTCAGCATTACTATTAAGCACTGCTATTATTATTATTAGTATTAGTAGTAGGAGTAGTAGTAGTAGTGAGACATGCTTTAGAAAATACTGCCTGATCACATACCGTGACACTGAAAAGTTTGATTTCATTGTCAGATCTATTTAATACATTTCTGTGCAGTGTCTACAGCACGCCAAGACCAACTTTCAAAATAAGAGTCACATGCAGCTCAAGAATGCAGCTGGTTGTATACAAGGCCCCAATGCTGTATAATATCAGACTGTATATTGTGTATTTTTGGTCTGTCTATCAGTCTCATTTCAAAATTTGCCCCAGGGTCATGAAGATCTCTAGAGATCTAGAGATCTAGCGATCTAGAGATCTGTGCTTTTGGTGTCATGTAAATGGCATTTTACATTTATAGTCCAGCAAACAGAACGTATACTGACGGTTTGGATTCACTCAGTCACATTTCTTCTTCTCTCCTCCGTCTGGGCCTCCTCAGTGGACCAGGTAGCAACGGTGGTGTTATACTCCAACGACAGCTACTCCAAATCCGTGGCCATTGAGGATTCTGGGTAATGGTGATCTCACTCAAGATATTTTGATCTAATTACACATGAGTTTGGAGGCCAGGAGGCTGCTCTACCTCATCATCATCATCATCATCATCATCATCATCATCACCACCCTTATTTTACATTTCGTTTCTACACCAAGAAGTAATGTAGAGATTCAAACAGTTTCCATGCCATTTTAGAAAAAACATGATATTTTATTGATGACACGTTTCCAATCCAACAGCAACCAACTCTAACAAATCAATTGTGATCCAACACAACTAACCAGCTAACCAGGGGATTCATACTTTCATAGTAACTGGAAAAGACAGAAAGAGGATTTGAAAAGTCAAATTAAGAATTAAACTTTATATCATTTTAAACTCAAAAGACCCGTACAAATATAATCCCTCTAAGGCGTAAGGTTAACACATGGTGGAACATGATTATTCCCTCCAGTTTTGAGCAGTTGTTGTGGCAAAATGTGTCTCCACTAAAAAAAAATGTCTTTTAGTGCGTCCTCGCGTCGATTTCACAAAATAATTTCAATGTGTGTGGTATTTTATTCCTATCGCTGGACTTTGAAACGATAAAAGAAAAACCTTTCATATGATTACAAAGAAAGATTTTGAGAGTTTTTCTTCGTCTCAGTAAGTTCTGCTGCTGTACGGCTGTTATTTTCCTCTTTTTTCATACTTTCATTCCTACATTTCTTCTATGTTCTAATTACATAACATAATTATTTATAATAATTATTTATTGTTTTCTTGGCTGCATCCTATTATGATTTCCCCACTGAGATCATTAAAGTTTCATCTCATCTTCTCTTCTATTTTTCTTCATATTTCTCTATCTTCATATTGTAAGGGGGGATGCTGTGTTGTAATGTAGTTGTCCATTCATGTCTCAGGGATTCGGTGTCTACCGGAGCGACCTTGCAGAAAGTCTACACTCTGCGGCCTCTATTGGCCTGCAACTCGGAGAGGCGGGGCATAGTGCTGGACGGCAAACTGAAGCACCAAGACACCAATCTGGCCTCATCAAGCATGTGAGTATCTAGTCACGACCGGCTTGTAAAAAGCAGCAGGCGGACCATTAAAATGGTCATCCACAAGCTCCTCTTTCTTTTGATTTTGTCGGTTTTTGTTTCTGCACTGCTCTCCCCAGAGATCACCTGTCAATCAAACAGTGTGTCCAGTACTGTGACGTCTTTCTCCTTGGACTTCCTGTCGATGGAGTTTGAGTTTCTCTTTTCTTTGTGTGTTCAGCCACAGGTGGCTATCCGCTATCGGCACAGAGAGGAGCAGAACAAGGTTTATTTAGATGAAAATGTTGTGGATTATTACTTTAAATAACTATAATGCTGTTTCACCTCCCTCCTTGTTCATCCATCCATCTATCCACTAATTGATGTGTTAATTGTGCACCACTGCAGCAGTTTTAACTTGACGTGAAGAAGCCTATATTTGTGATGATTGTTCACTATGGTATTTGGTTTTTTTTACTGGCTATTTTGTTGGATGGGGATATGTTTTTATCTGTTATTGCTTGACGACAAGGTCTTTAGTTGTTTGGAATGACACCGCAGTCTTCCAGACGTATGGTCAGTCATGTTGCCACACAGTTCAGAGGCTTGCACATGACTACACCGCCGCCATCCTCACCAAGAGCGAAGATAATTTGTCGGGCAAATCAGATGTGACGTGTACCATGTGTGTTTTATTATGTATTGTTATTTATTGAGTTTGATGATTAAAATGATTTCCTTTTTTTCTCTCTTTCAGTATCAAGGAAGGTGTGCTGAAGGAGGTTTTGGGCATCATGGTTTCATACAAAATCATGGTGAAGCTCATTGTTGGAGGGTCAGTCCTCTTTGTGTGTGTGTGTGTGTGTGTGTGTGTGTGTGTGTGTGTGTGTGTGTTAAACTGTCCCGGCAAATATGCATCAACGCAGTTTGCCTGCTGGGAGTGTGTTAGTGTGTTCATGTTTTACATTTCACACAAGCTGTTCCTCTCTAATCCTTTTCTCTGTCTTGGTCACAGGGTGATGGGGTCAAGGTAGGGTCACTACTTGTTTTCAACAATACTAGTTATTAAATAGTTATTGCTTGAATTGTTTTGTTTGAATATATGAAGAGTTTCATTCTAAAATAAGACTTCTTTCATTTGCAAGAAAGTGACACCTCCTCTGGCAGGTTGGAATTTAGTTCTACTAACATTGTTCTGGAAGCAGAGATAATCTGATTGGTTGAGTTAAAGCTCAGTGGGCGGAGCCAAGTAACCAGTTTAGTAACGTTAGACTGAAACCCATTGAAAAACACAAGAGGTAAGAGAGGAGCTAGCTAGAGCTAGCTAGCGCTCTGCTGCTAACTGAGACAATACTATCTAGCCATACTAATTTATCTGGGTTAGCTAGTTAGCCTAGCTGACCTTCCAAGTTCAAACTAACTAACTAACCGTCTATAGCTAACTAGGTAAGCTAGTTAGCTAGCCTGCTGACCTTCCATCATAAATGCCCTGGTGATGAATGAATGAAAAAAGGTCATTGCGAATCATATTTTTCATTTCTATTTTGACCAAAGTTCCTTCTTTGCCATTCAAGTTTACCAGTTAGCTAACTTCTTTGGCTCCGCCCACTGATGTTTAACTCAACCAATCAGATTATTTCTGCCTCCACAGCAGCTCTTCCTCCGAGAAATGTTGGCAGAACTAAAACCAAATGATGCCCAACATTGAAGCTGATTATGGTCCTTTTTAAAGGATAGCATGTATTCAGCATCTACGTGACCTAGTGATAGCATGTTTACAGGCTGGATCACTGAATGGCTTCAGGTCGTTACGTTTGGTCCAAATGAATATATATATATATATATATATATTCATTCATATATTCATTCATTCATATATATATATATCACTGGGAATAAACTCTTTATGAGTTCAGTCACGCTTTGTTTCTCTGTTGTGTTGCAGTGAGGTTGGGCTGGAGGTCCCATTCAAACTGATGAATCCTAAACCTGACCAAGGTATGGGAACAGCGTGTGTGTGTGTGTGTGTGTGTGTGTGTGTGTGTGTGTGTGTGTGTGTGTGTGTGTGTGTGTGTGTGTGTGTGTGTGTGTGTGTGTGTGTGTGTGTGTGTGTGTGTGTGTGTGTGTGTGTGTGTGTGTGTGTGTGTGTGTGTGTGTGTGTGTGTGATCATATCTGAAACTGAGTGTCGACAGTCTAAATCAGTCTAAACTCTCCTTGTTTCTTCTCTATCACCCCCTACAGCGAGAGAGTGGTAAGACAGGATCATTCTTTCAAATCTCCATTTTAAGTATTTTAATCTGGTTTTGGGTCTTAAAAACACAAACAACAGAAAATATAATATTCAATATAAATTAATTACTGCTGTATAATGTGATAACTTGTAATAAATTGCAATTAAACCTGATATTGTAGTAATATTTCTCCTGATAATGTAATACAATTATAAGGGGTATAACTGTTTCTACCATTAGAATGTAAAGATGTTGTTGTGTTATCCGTTGTTATCACTTGTTTCAGTATAAACCAGCTTGTTTCAAATATCTTGTGTGAATGGGAATGATATGCCTTGATTTTGAACATGGCCACTTGTTTTGAGAGAGAAACATGATTTTAATGCTCAAATTAAGATTAAAGTACTTGTGACGATTGAGATTTCTGACTTAACTTGATGCTGCATGAGTTTCATTCCAAACTGAGATATCCTCCTTTTATCATCATTGCTAGAATGAAAGTAAAACTTTTTATTTTTTTCATACATTTAGTTTTTTCTCTTGCTAGAGGAAGTTAAATATTTAAAAAGTCAATTTAACATACTTTTGTATGACTGACAGCTTACCTGACGCTAGCTGAGTTCCCCTGATGTGGTAAACCCCGCCCCTCTAGTACCCCAAACTAAAATGAACGCTAACAGTTCTTGCCAATACTTTTTAGCCGAGGTCTTTATTCTGACCATGTATTCACCTGTCTGTCTGTAGCGAGCTGGACGAGGAGATGGTGTTCGAGGAGTTTAACCGCTCCAACCTGAAGGGGATGCAGGCTGACGAAGACGAGGACGGCAACGTGTCGGGGGGCGACGACATGGCGCCCAAAGAGAAATAGGAGCGACCTGGGCTCGATGGCATTAGGAGTCCGAGTCGCCTCACAGTTGATGGTAGAGTTGTTTGCAAATAGAGAAGCAAATAAACTGGGTGAAGTATCAATTTAACTTAATTTGTAAGGATCATTTTAGTGCTTGACGCGTATTTCTTTACTTTTAGTAACACAATTAATTGCAGACTCTTATGTGAGACCAGGGAAGATTTGTATTGACACAAATCATGTATTTTTTGCTGCTTTGGTATTACCTTTTACAATACATTAGTCATTTAGCAGACGCTGTTATCCAATGCGACTTACAAAGGCGATACACTATGGTTGACATTATGTGGGGATCAAACCCACAACCCTGAGATTGAGCTGTCCGGACCTTGTTTGGTACTGCCTGATGAGTTAAGCTAGCAAGTGTACTAATTACGTAGCATTCATTGAAAATAAACTGAAATGATCTTTCCGGCGTACCGACCGCTCTCCAAGCGTCGCGAGATATTTATTCCTGCAGACTTTCAAATAAAAGATATAGAAAACTGGGAAGCTTCAAACGGCTGGAATCAACTTCTGGTCCAGGTTGAACTATTGATCATGAAGCTAAATCACCATACAGCCATGTCCAACTTTCAGCCAACAGGCTTGTTGAGCGTCCACACATCAGCCCAGAGGAACTTCTTGTGACATGTTCATTGTGTTGCTCTTTGGTAGTGGTGTTTCATTGTAGACAGGACACTATAGTGATATTTGGCATTGTACCTAGGAGATGTGATACTCCCAAATACTAATAAATGTGATACTCTGACGGTACAGTTATGTTGGACTCTGTGTGACAATAAAAGCTGCTCTTGATCTAATGCAGGAGATATTATGTGTTGTAGTAAAACCAATCAAGAACCAATCCAACAAAAGCCTCAGGAGAAGTCTGATTTTAATTTCAGAGAAAATTCACAATGTACAGATCACAGTATTTCAAGGCATCAGCAGAGATGTGATACACGATGAGCTACAGCTCACCGACCAGGCTGAGCATTTCATTTGATCGCTGTTATGCCACGTTTCAAGTGTCGACTCTGGTTATTCTGATGTCCAGGGTCACCAGACGTCTGTTCGTGCTGAGGGTCACCTGCCATTTTTAGAGGTTATTTTAAGGCACTTCTGTTTTATTGAGTGACAAAGAGGGGATGTCATACAGCGCAGGTCATGAGTTAAATTCACCAATGGGAAGTTTCAGCCCAGAAATCTGATTCAGTCAAAGACAGACGGAACTGTACTGATAATTCCCGTGAATCAGTTTTATTGGTTATTACGCCAATTCATGTGATAACACATGAGAAAACGTGAAAATACTTTTTTTTCTCTCTGTTGTTTTTCGGACACTCTTGTTCACACGTGAAAACCAACACGTGTCCGAAAAGCAACATGTGAATTCACGTCTGTAATTTTACGTGACTTTTTTTGTCAGGGAGGTGTTTTCCAAAAGCATAATACCCTTGAGTACCGTTTTCTCTCTCTGATTATGGGTACTTCTCACCGTACCCATAATCCCAGTAAGTAACGCCCTCTCAGGTATTGTTGCTGTTTTCTGCTCGTACATGGCATCCCACCAGGATGCCTCGTCACCAACCTTGCTTCCTTCCCTTGCCTCCTCTCCTTGTCTCCTCCCTCCTCTTTAACTCCAGGCAGTAAATGTCTGCATGATGAGGACGCAACTCAACCAAACCGTCTCTGTCTAACAGGGAAAGTAGGTAGTTGAACAATAGTTGAGAAGTGATTTTACTGTAATCTGACGATGCCGATACACTCGTTTACATTTTCTCGTTACAACCTCACTAAATCACAAACAGAAACAGCATCATCATGTTTGAAGGAAGATCTGTTATTGCAGGGTACAGAAGATGAATTACTACAAGTGACATTTTGGGTTGAAATTGGATCATATAATTCAAATCTTGATGAAATCTGTCTTGTACATCAGAAACAAGCAATCAGAACATCAAGGAGTTAAATTAGACTTCAACGTCTGTATTCTACAGAGTCAAGAGTTAAAAAGCATGTTAGGTACTGTGAATCTTCTGTGAAGTTTGTCAAAAACTATTTCAGACATGGTAGCTCCTGTTTCAAATGAACTATTTCAGACAAATATCTTCAGGATGGGACTAAAATGAAATGTCAGAAACCTCGACCGAGGGCTTGTGATTGAAGCTGTTGCTTTTGGTTACAATTTCACTCAATTTTCTCTCAAGCATCAAGCATCTGTGTCATCAAGATTTGAAGAGGTAAAGTGATAAATACGCTAGCTAAGCAATCTCAAGGTTATCTGAAGACAATGAAAGATAAATTTACTGTGAGGATCCAAAGTGTTTCAAAGAAATTACATGTATCATTAGAGTAGGTCTGAACCTCTAGGTTGTATTGATAGATCCTCTGGCCAGCTTGGCTTTCTAGCCGGTTACCAAGATAGTGCTTGATCAAATACAGGTGTCAAGCTGGCACACGTAGCCTACCACTATTTTCATATTTCAGTGAGTTGAATCATAAGAGTGAATTTATTTTCACATCATTTAAAATTTCCAATTATAAATACACAACGTGTTTTTGATTGTGTTGCATTGGTGCTTAGCCTACACCTGACTGACCGACTGGCTGGACCCCTAAGTAACCACGATGGGGGTGGTGGGGGTAGTAGTAGTTTCACCTTCCTCCCCATCCCAACTGTAATTTCCAGGTTTCGGGACTGACAAGGTTCGGAGTAACGGGAAGTCACACGAATCAGGGTGGAGCAGATACCCAGAGAAAGTGCTGCTGCTCTCCCTGTCGGTGTACATGCCGTTGGTCTCGTTGTTCTTCACCTGTAGCCAAACCTGGTCGCTCAGATAGAGGTGGAGGACGATCTGCTGGCTGGCGGTGGCCGTATTGGTCGCCTCAGTTGTTTTGATGACTGGATTAAAGTTTCGGAACAGGCCCACCTTCAGCACCTTGCTGAAGACCGCCAGATGGTAGCTGAAGACGTATGTACCGTTGACGGGAGCGGTGTAGATCCCCGTCGTGGGGTTATAGTTCCCAAGGATGTTGGTGAAGACATTTGGGAAGGCAACGGGCTGGTTGTGCAGAGGATACGAAGCGGTAAGACTGGCGGAGAAGGCCGACTGTATGGACGGGGAGCACGGCCCAGGCATACCGTGGCGCCCCGGCTGCCCATCGTCGCCCTTTTCCCCTGTCAGGCCCTGAGTGCCCTTCAGACCACTGTCACCTGTGTCTCCTTTGAACCCCAGGGGTCCTTGGTCCCCTTTGGTGCCATTAGCCCCATCATTGCAGTCACACTCTCCCTGCTCACCTTGATCACCCTTGTCGCCATCTAGCCCAGGGACGCCAGACCGGCCCTGGTCACCTTTATCACCCACATCACCATTGTGTCCCACGGGGCCGCTAACCCCCTTTAAGCCCATGTCTCCTTTTGGTCCTGGAGGGCCTGGGACTCCCGGTATTGCCGGGCCGCTGTCACAGGAATCAGGGCATACCCCGATAGGTCCCTGGGGACCCTCATCGCCTTGTGGCCCATCGAGACCATGGTCCCCCTTTTCTCCTGGAAACACACACACACACACACACAAACACACACACACACACACACAAGTGAGACCTGGACCATGAATCATCTGCATCAGATACCACTGGAAAATCAATCAAAGTAATTTACTGTATAAGGCCTTTAAACGAACAACAAACACATCAGAGAACGGCAGACTGATGCTGACGAATGAGTGGTCTGATTCCTTGTCATTCATGGGAGGCGGGGTGTGTGTGTGTGTGTGTGTGTGTGTGTGTGTGTGTGTGTGTGTGTGTGTGTGTGTCTGGGGGCGGTGAAGGCTGTTTTTGTTTTTTTTAAATAAACCAAATGAAAAAAGAATCCTGCATTCATGAGTGGAGTGGTTTATGAGTTTGTGTGGGTTTGTGGTAAAAGTGACCACCCCTACGTTTGGTTTCCTTTGGTCTGATCCGGAGTGGAAGACTTATCACTGTAGAAGATTCCTTCTGTATTGCTTAGGTATAAAAAACAATATTGTCGATTTCAAGTTTAGTGGGGGGGGGGCTTAGCTAATTGATAACATTTGTTTAATATCGGAAACCATTTTCCACCTCCACGGTGGAATATCGTCACGTTTTTGGACAGCACAAACCTTTGTAGCCACGATCGCCCTTTGTTCCTGACAAACCGCTGAGCCCACGTGATCCTTTCTCCCCATCATCTCCCTTCTGACCTGTAGAGAGAGAGAGAGAGAGAGAGAGAGAGAGAGAGAGAGAGAGAGCGAGAGAGAGAGAAAAGCCCTTAGAGACTGTAACGGTGATTAAGGGCTGTACAAATAAATATGATTTGATTTGATCAATCAGACCAGGTTCATAGCAAGGCTCTGGTGGCCATGGCTTATAAGGTGGAGCGGGTCGTCTTCTAATCCCCGCTCCTCCAGTGTCCAAGTAATACATCATGTCACACCATGGTGCTGGCTGGTACCTCACTGCCATCGGTGTGTGAATGGGTGAATGAGAGGCATACACTGTAAAGCGCTTTGGCGCTATATAAATGCAGCCATTTACCTGCTAACGAGGCTAAACCTCAATCATGTTTACACGAAGCCCGTGGCTCAAACAGCAATAGTCTTTGCTAGCATGGCTCTAGCCCTGATACAGGTAAACAAGTAAACAGCCATATGATGAAAGACTCCCAAAGGGTCCTGTATCAGGGCTAGCATGGCTCATGCCAATCTATCTCTTTTGAACTGCTGTCATTAAGGGCACTACGATAGAAGGTTTGGACATGAACCTACCCTTTATCCCCTGGGGACCACCAAAACCTGGGCGACCTCTGTACCCCGTCAGTCCTCTCCTCCCAGGACTCCCGGGTGAACCTGAAAAAAGATATTTCATGTGAGTTAATACAGAACATCTGCCGTTTGGTTGATGCTTTTATCCTTTACAATACCATGAGTACATACATTATTAGTGATGGACTCTACTAACCCTCTACTAACCCTCTACTAACCCTCTACTAACCCTGGTGCTACTGCCATTGAGCCTTACTTCCATCATATAAGCTGATGTTTAAAGGGCAGTGCATTTGGCTCTACATGTGAACATTGAAGTAAAACTGAAGGAGATTTTTACTGCCCCCTATTCTGGAGGGCCGATAGGGTTGTCGACTCATCGATTACTTGGCCAGATGCTGAGATTTCTGACTTTCAAACTCACTCTGAGTAATATGAAGTAATATCAATATGTAATATGAATTACATATATGGTTTTTAAAAATCAAACAGGTATTGTAATGACGGTCTACGTGCCTGGAAGGCCTCTGTCTCCACGGTCTCCTTTGGTCCCCCCTTTGGTCTTGCATCGTGAACAAATGCAGTACCAGGGAACCTGGCTGACGTTCGGTGGCACCGGCGCGTTCAACAGAACATCGCACATCTCCATGTTGGGTGCCTCACTATCACTAGGACCTGGACCTGGACCTGGACCTGGACCTGGACCCCCAACCCAGTTCCTCCCATCGATGGGCCGACCCGGAGGAGTGTCTCTGCCAAGCTTGGCAGGTATGTCGGGCGACATGGTATAGGTGCTGGGGTCCATGTTGTAGGTGTACGTCGGCTCCGGTGTGCTGGAGTTGTTATCAGGGTGTATCATGGCCGAGCAGAGGGAGGACAGGAGGAGCAGTCCCAGCAGCCTGGACAACATCTGGAGGGAGAGGAGCATGATGGGAGCCCGTAAGAAGGAATATATATTACCAATATAGTGTGCTCAAAATAATACAATCACTTCATCCTATCCTATATCTAACTGGAGTATATTGTTATATTATTATATATTATATTATTATATATTTATATATATTCTTTGCAGATCAGTCTCAAATTTGTATGGTTGTAATGTACAAAAGCTATGATATTTTCAGAATAATATCAAATTATGATTTGTTTTAGTGGACATAATGTAATTTATATCAGTCTGATAATCCTTACTATAATGTATTCAATGAGTTTAGGTAACCAAGATTCATAACAGCTAGAAAAGGAGAGTAAACTAGGTTAAGCTGGGTTACCCTTCATTCCTTCAGGTTAGGTTTAACCAGCAACAAGCAAACTACCCAATGATTATATATAATAATAATAATATAACTATAAACATACTTAATCCAAAGTAAACTGACACATCACAATACTCATAAAGGTGATTTTGTGCATTTTGTATTGAAACTACGCTACACATAATGCATTTTTGCTACAAAATGCATAATATTTCCTTTTCAAAATATTGTTTTTTAGAAATTTAAGATGAGAAAGTCGAAGGGATTTTGGGGTCTAAGAGAAGACCAACAATTGAGGTGGGTAAAATTGAGGGGGATAAATAGTACTATTTCTTTGCATGATTTTGGAAATCTTTGAAAACACTGGTTGGTACAGAAACTGGGTGTCATACGTTATGGAGGGACATTTTGAAAGCTGTGATATTTCAGATGGAAAATGGAAAAAAAAGTTATTTTACATGACTTTAGTGTCAAGCTTTTTGATTTGTTCTGTTTTTTGTTCTTTCCTAGGCACAAACTACTCAAATGATCAATTAAACATGGACAAGATCAACCAAACTAGGGCTCCTGATAAAACTAAAACTAAACAACCTTCCAGTCAACTACAACTGATCAAACGTTGTAAAAGTAGATCAGTCCAAAACAATGTCAAGAAAAGACATAACAGACTCACCTTTCCATCCAAGTCATGCAGCATCTTCAGCAGGAGGTTTTGTGGGCTGATGAGCAGGACTGAGGCTTTCATCCATTTATATGCCTCGCCCAAAACAACACTTCTTTCAGCCTCCACCACACCCAGTGGACCTGCAGACAAAAGCAGAGGACAGGGAGGGAAGGGGAGGGAAGGGGAGGGAAGGGGAGGGAGGCCCGTCTTCATTGTGCTGGTAAGAATAACAAGGTCTTCTGCCTGTAAAATGACCTCCTTAACCATGAAACAGAAATGACGTATTCATAATGGAAGTGTTCTCTCTATCCATCTCTCTCTGTTCTCCGCCCTCCTTATTCTCTATCCTTCAAAGAAACCTTTCCATCCCTAAACTTTTCTTTCCCTCACTCCCTTCCCTTCTGTCCTTTCCTAACACTTCATCCATAGCCATTCTAGGGTCACAGCAATATTTATCTATTGCCTGGTACTATTGGTTGCTTGTAGTCCAGTGTTGATATTTTTGTATTGTAGCTGCTAATAGCCGATATCTTGTGCCCATTTTTAATTCAATGTCTTTTTGCATTTTCATATAAAAATACTACAAGTATTCAGTGTTTCCCTCAACATTTTCTCAGCAGAAATCCAATGGTAAGGAACCTCTTGGATAAATGACTGCCTTTAAATTAAAAAATTGATTTAGACATTATTGGACAATTAAATTAATAAATAAAATGCGCAAAGAAAATCAAATTCCATGTCAGATTTTTCCAGACTGTTTTTTCTGTAGCTGTGGCCAGAGAGGAACAGCCATCATATCAGACACTGACTGGATGATATCTGATATTTAATTAAAGCCCAATAAATGCCTAATGTATCAGCAAACCCATACATTGGGGGGTAATACTTGTTGATACTTGTGATGTTGGCGATCAAGGTATTGACGCTTATCTTACTGCAGCCACTGTCACTCTGGATAAGCGCGTCAACTAAATTGCTAAATGTAAGTGTCTATCTCTCTCGTTGTATTCCCCTCTGACCTGTTTCCCTCTTTCCTGACTTTCTCTCCTTGGGTGTCATGTCTACTTTAATTCACCTATCTCTTCATTTCCCTTTCCCTCTCTTGCCTTGACTTTCTTTTTCAGCCTCTTGTCTTTTGTTTGGTTTGGGTGTTGATGGGCGATAAGGAGCTCAGACTGTAAGCAGATCGCCTTCAGACTGCTTGGTGTTATAACCGGTGTCTACTGGCCTAGTTCACCCAGTGGGGCTGGCTCTGCAAAACATATCAACCCAGAGGAAAAATCATTTGCTCAGAGTCGTCTTCTTCTACTTCCTCGTCTCTTAAGAAACAGGGAAGATCTCAATTCTGTATCATTGTGTGATCACCTCTACCGGAAATGTTTCTCCTAAAGCCCCTGAGGACCAATGAGATAACAGAGAGAATCAACTCTGGAGACTTTATGAGATCGATGTGAAGATGCTACCATGTGACATATATAATGGTAATCAGCTCCTACTGTCTGGATGTTTGAGAAGAAGGATCATATAACATCATGTTGGGTTTTCGTTGAGCTCTTTCTCTGATCTCATGGTTTCAGATTCAGGACAGTTATATGATAGTCGATGCATTTTATGCAGATAATATACAGTATCCTCAAGTCACCTTTCAAGTCAAGTCTAGTTTATTTCTATAGCCCTTTATCACAAACAAGCCTCACATGACTTTACAGACCACCAGACTAAGGTAGCCTAACCTGACCGGTACCACCAGACTAAGGTAGCCTAACCTGACCGGGACCACCAGACTAAGGTAGCCTAACCTGACCGGGACCACCAGACTAAGGTAGCCTAACCTGACTGACACCACCAGTCTAAGGTAGCCTAACCTGACCGGGACCACCAGACTAAGGTAGCCTAACCTGACCGGGACCACCAGACTAAGGTAGCCTAACCTGACCGGGACCACCAGTCTAAGGTAGCCTAACCTGACTGACACCACCAGTCTAAGGTAGCCTAACCTGACCGGGACCACCAGACTAAGGTAGCCTAACCTGACCGGGACCACCAGACTAAGGTAGCCTAATCTGACCGGGACCACCAGTCTAAGGTAGCCTAACCTGACTGACACCACCAGTCTAAGGTAGCCTAACCTGACCGGGACCACCAGACTAAGGTAGCCTAACCTGACCGGGACCACCAGACTAAGGTAGCCTAACCTGACCGGGACCACCAGACTAAGGTAGCCTAACCTGACCGGGACCACCAGTCTAAGGTAGCCTAACCTGACCGGTACCACCAGACTAAGGTAGCCTAACCTGACCGGGACCACCAGACTAAGGTAGCCTAATCTGACCGGGACCACCAGTCTAAGGTAGCCTAACCTGACTGACACCACCAGTCTAAGGTAGCCTAACCTGACCGGGACCACCAGACTAAGGTAGCCTAACCTGACCGGGACCACCAGACTAAGGTAGCCTAACCTGACCGGGACCACCAGTCTAAGGTAGCCTAACCTGACCGGTACCACCAGACTAAGGTAGCCTAACCTGACCGGTACCACCAGACTAAGGTAGCCTAACCTGACCGGTACCACCAGACTAAGGTAGCCTAACCTGACTGACACCACCAGTCTAAGGTAGCCTAACCTGACCGGCACCACCAGTCTAAGGTAGCCTAACCTGACCGGGACCACCAGTCTAAGGTAGCCTAACCTGACCGGCACCACCAGTCTAAGGTAGCCTAACTGGGACAAAATCAAAGGCATCACGAGTATCTATCTATATGACCAATGCAACGCAAGTAAGTAGCAGTATGTTAAAGTACTTTGATTAAACAATAAGAATAAAAATAAATCAGAATAGTCCAACATTTTCCCTTGAACCATTCCTGGGTGCTTTTGGATGTGTTTTAAGCCGTTGTCCTACTGGAGGACCCATGACCTTCGATTGACACCCAGTTTTCTGACTCTGCAAAGCACATTTTGCTCCAAAATGCTTTGGTAATCGTACCGACCTTCACGTCCTGGGAGATTCTTAACAATTCCAAGAGCAGCAAACTTCTAATATTGCAAACTGTAGAAGCAGGAATACCATGGTCTCTAGAGATGCCTTATAACCTCGTGAACGCTGATGTTTGGTGGTGATCCCTGGCCAATACTGGTCTTAAAGTAGCGCAGTAGCCATGTTTTGCTTTCATATTACGTGTTTGAGTTACACTATTTTTACCTAGCATGCTTTTTGTTTTGTTGCTTTGTTGCCTCTCATTGATTGTCTCTGTTTCAGGTGTGCTGTTTTCCCCGTCCTCATAAGACCCCAGTGTGTCTTATGAGCAGCATTTTTAATTGCAAGTCGTGTTGTAACATTGTCAGTCCAGTTTAAGTGGTAAACAGCCGTGACTGTAACCAGCACAGCTCGAGTCACCAGCGTGACGTTGATGTTAAAATAGTTACGTCTGCTCAGTGCTGACCCAAAGATGTTTTTAGTTCCCCTGTGCTTTCAGAGATGCATCACTGCAGGTATTTTAAGTGAATGTTGAGAATCTGTGATTACTGTTGTATTGTAGTCAAGTCCACTCAGTATTGTATTTTCATTGATTTTGGATTTTTTTTCAACCCAGTACAATAATTTGTGTATAAGCGGATACCTTTTGCTTGTATTCAGTACTTGATGTTTGGCAACCCAATTCCAAAACCCAATTGGTAAAACCCAATTCATGGGAAGTAAATGGAAATATAAAGGAGGGTGGACCACGAAATTCTGCCCAACACAAAACACAGAGACCCTACTAGCCACAGGTGACAATTAGTTTATTTATATATTTAATCTAATACAGCCTTCTGCTGTATTAGATGTATCATGGGATGACCGCACCTCTCGGCTCCGGGGAACCAGAGACGACTCCATTATCCGGATGGTTTTCATGATAAATCTAAACAATGCGATACAAAAGCAATCCGAGCCGAGAAAACAAGGCTTGGGTACAAAAGAGAATAATGGAAAGTGAATAAGTGGCCTCATTTCCACAGTCCGACACAACCGACACCCTGGAGGCCGGCGGGGGGGGGTGGAGGGAACAACATGCCCTGCATTCCAGTTCTAAGATGTGAATGAGGCTGGGCGGTGACAGTCGACAGGTCAGGTGAGCCTCTGATGAATGGCAGCAATATAAACTATCAGGGACAATGTTCTCTCATGACCTGTGTGTGTGTGTGTGTGTGTGTGTGTGTGTGTGTGTTGGGGGGGTATTTACAGTATAACACCTGGTTTACATATATGATACATATCTATATATTCAAGTTGAAGGCCATTTGCGACAAGTACAAGCACATTGGAAGTCTTACTCCTGGTCATTCTGCCAGCACACTCAAATATAAAGAACACTGAATATAGAAAACAGGAGATATAAAGAATATAGACAGGCTGGCACCAGGCAGGTAGCTGACCTGCTCCTGGAACACACAAACACCCAGAAAAACCATATAGGAGTAGATTATATTAGAGTAGAGTAGAGTAGAGTAGAGTAGAGTAGAGTAGAGTAGAGTAGAGTAGACTAGAGTAGAGTAGAGTAGAGTAGAGTAGATTGGAGTAGAGTAGATTATATTGGAGTAGATTAGAGTAGAGTAGAGTAGAGTAGAGTAGATTATATTAGAGTAGAGTAGAGTAGAGTAGAGTAGAGTAGAGTAGATTATATTAGAGTAGATTAGAGTAGAGTAGAGTAGAGTAGAGTAGAGTAGAGTAGATTGGAGTAGAGTAGATTATATTGGAGTAGATTAGAGTAGAGTAGAGTAGAGTAGAGTAGATTGGAGTAGATTATTGACTATCAAAATTGCACAACTGTAAATTGCACTAAAGCTAATTAGCGTATTTCTTGCCACAGATATGCAGTAATTTGTATATTTTTGTACTTTAGTATATTTTGTGTAATTGTGTATATTGTACAGTGCTGTGTGCTTCTCTCTTGCTTAGTACACCCCTTGCTGCATAACTGCAAAAAGAGCCATGTTATTACAGACATGACAAGTAAAAACAAAAACCGTCTCATTAGACTCAGTTCAGGTTCAGGTCTTCCCATAGACAACCAGTGTAGTATTGATACGACGAGTCAAGAGCACCACTCTGCATCTGCACTCTGCAATAAGGCATCAGATCTTTGACCTGATCAGTCTGGTTCATATAGAAGGAGTAGGTGTTTCTAATATTGTGTCCACTCACCCTACCAGCTCCACTGTGTGTGCTTGTATTTGAGAGGTGTGTTCTTCCATCTTTGTGATCCAAGACATTTTGCTGTGTTAGCCGTTACTTGACGCCTCGCTCATTATTCTGTGTTACGTAATTAAAATTGAAAAATGAGATGTATCAAGATCCCCTGTTTTTATGCCATGTGTGTGTGTGTTTGTGTGTTTGTGTGTGTGTGTTATATAATTGAAAATTGAGTTGTACCAAGATCAACTTTTGTCAACTTTATGTATCAGTGTTGTCAACACCTACAAAACTTCAAATTGTTATATTCAACATTAAAGGACTACACTTTTGGGGAAATCGGCCCGTTGGTGAACTTCCTCTTTATGTGACGAGAGGAGAAATAAAGTCTTCTTCTTACAGTAGATAATGCTAGCTGTGTTATCGTTAGCATGTGTACAGAGACAGAAGACATGATTGGTGGTTCTCCTACCAGAACATTGTTGGCCAAGTTGACCAACAAGATAATTTCCCCAAAAGTCGATGTAGTCAGAGAAATGGGCTTATGACTGGAAGGTTGCCGGTTCAAACCTTCGGACCATTTGGGAAAATGTGGGCAGGGAAAGTGAATGAGTATGGCTGAATCCGGGATCACGAACTGAGCCCTCATGGACTTTGGTACGAGCACGGTACGAGAGGGTGTGAGGGCTTGAAATGGTTTCAGAAGTAGAAATGAGAGGTTAAAGGGAAAGTGGATGTGTGGGGAGACATGAAGGTTAAAGGGGAGGTGTATGTGGGGAAACATGGAGGTTAAAGGGGAGGTGTATGTGGTGGGGCAAGGAGGTTAAAGGGGAGGTGTATGTGGTGGGGCAAGGAGGTTAAAGGGGAGGTGTATGTGGGGGTGCATGGAGGTTAAAGGGGAGGTGTATGTGGGGGAGGGCATGAAGGTTAAAGGGAAGGTGTATGTGGTGGGGCATGGAGGGTAAAGGGCAAGTGTATGTGGGGGAGGGCATGGAGGTTAAAGGGGAGGTGGATGTGGGGAAACATGGAGGTTAAAGGGGAGGTGTATGTGGGGGAGGTCATGGAGGTTAAAGGGGAGGTGTATGTGGTGGGGCAAGGAGGTTAAAGGGGAGGTGTATGTGGGGGTGCATGGAGGTTAAAGGGGAGGTGTATGTGGGCGAGGGCATGGAGGTTAAAGGGAAGGTGTATGTGGTGGGGCATGGAGGGTAAAGGGCAAGTGTATGTGGGGGAGGGCATGGAGGTTAAAGGGGAGGTGGATGTGAAGGTGCATGGAGGTTAAAGGGGAGGTGTATGTGGGGGAGGTCATGGAGGTTAAAGGGGAGGTGTATGTGGGGGAGGTCATGGAGGTTAAAGGGGAGGTGTATGTGTTGGCAGACAGTGTGGAGCTGCAGACTGTGGACTCTCAGTAAACATCTGTAGTAAGTCATTAACGCAGTTTAAACAGCACCAGTCGCCGTCCAGGCCTCGTTTCTCCACATGTAAGTAGAAAAATGTTGATCTGTCTTCGAAATCCTTTGTTCTTCAGTGTTTCAGTGTCGCGATGCGGCGGTCTTAAGAGTGTAGTCTCTGCTCTGTTTCTGTCATTTAGCCTGTGGGGTCAAAGGTCGTAATGGTTCAAACTAGGATCCCCTCCTGCTGTGTGGTGCTTGGGAGGCCTGTGTGTTGCCAGCAGAACATGATCAATAATCTAGAAATGCTTCAGAGAGACGGCTGAATGCTACGCTGTTCTAAGACTAGACTAAGGACAACACATATGATGTTATTGTGATATTGTCTTTCTATCTAAACTCAAGCTCTCCCCAGAAGGCAGGATTAAACTTTTTTTAACCTGCATTACCGTTTGGTAAGTCACCTTTGAATCTATCATCTTCCATACGCTTTATTGATGAATTAAAAGTCTGATCAGTAGAAATGTGAATGATGAAATTAACCGCTTCTTTATTACAACTTGGATCACTGCTGCTGCTTTACTGTAAACTGGGTAAACATAAACATTGGGGAGGTCAGATGATTGGCTAATGCATTGATCTCTGCCACATCCCATTGGCTGCAGGTTTGATTGATGTCATGGCCAGGCTCCTCCTCAGTGTATCCATCATCGTAGCTCTGTGGTCGCCGTCTGCATTCGGCATGTCAGGTAAATGCAGCATGCATGCTCACTTCTTGGAAAGAATTTAATTGAATGGAACTGAACTGAGAAGGTCTTGGGTTTGAATCTCAGCTCGGGTCCTTTCATGGACCCCAGTGTTCTCCTGGTTCCTCACACAGTCCAAACAGATGCAGGATTGGAGACTCTAAATTGTCCATAGGTGTGAATGGGAGTGTCTGTCTGTGTGCTGCCCTGTGATAAACTGACCACCTGTCCAGGATCGCCTTCTGCCCAATGCATGCTGGGATAGGCTGCGTGACCCAGAATAGGAATGGAAAATGAATTAACTGAAGGTTAAAGGGGAGGTGTATATGGCTGCTATCTGTTCTATGTACATTTCATTTTTGTGAAGTTCACAAAATTCAGTTCTTTGCAAGAAGTGAATTTAAATGAAAAGAAACTGAAATGATTAACTCCATAAGGAAACATATTTTTGCAAATTGTTTCTCCAAATTAACACTACATTTCCCATAAGCCCCACTGCTTCCTGTCCCCCCTCCCCCTCCCTCGCATCTTTGTTTTCCCTGAAGAGGATCAACATGTTGGAAGTGATTTCTCCATCTTCCTTTCTCTCCTTCCTCCATCTGCCGTCTCCAGAAACTCTTTATCTTGAGCTCCGTTAGCGCTGGAAGAACAGCGCCCTCTTCCTGTTTGGTGCCGTAAAGCAATCCAGCAGATTTCCCTCCACATCGACCCGGTGGACACAATGTAGAATGAGAGTAGAGGCTTTTCACAGTAATTATACTAATGTCTCAAAATGAATGAGATAATGACTTATTAATGTTAAAATGCTATGTAGCACCTTTACAGTGATTGTGATTCTGATGACTAATGATCCTGTTTTGGGCGATTATTGCCCCATGTACGTCAGTGGAGACCAGCAACTGTCCAAAACCGAGAACAAATCTTGCTATATAACAGATTCTGTTTGGGTACCGTCTAACCCCCCGTCTCTGGTTCTGTTCATTCAGTGTTCTCGAACGCCCCGCAGGCCCACATGCTGCTCCGGTCACGGCGGGCCAACTCCTTCCTGGAGGAATTAAAACCTGCATCCATGGAGCGGGAATGTATAGAAGAAAAGTGTGATTTTGAAGAAGCCAATGAGATCTTCCAAACCAGGGAAGCCACAGTAAGAGATTTTGTTTTTTGTGTGTACAAGCTGTCATTTCACCTAGCAAAACTCTGGTCCACATTCAAGGGCAATTTGTGCATTTTTGTGCCTCAGTTGCTTGAGCTAAGAGTGCAGTTTGGTCTTCTTCACAAATAAATTCATGTAAATCAAGTTGTGGCACAAACAAGCAGTCCATAGGAGAACTGCTCAAGCAAATAGTCTCTTTCATCACCAAGTCCAATCGCAGATTGCTTCAGCTTTAAGCCTAATCCACCAAGCCTGGTACCCTTTATAACTGGAGTGCTCTCTGATCTGATCTGAGTTTCTACCCTCTCTCTTGCTTCTCTTGACTTGCTGGTGAATGGACAAACTCTTTACACAAAGTTCAAAGATCTTACATGTGCTCTGTCGGTGTAAATGTCAGCAGTAGCATTACAACTGATTAGTTGTTAATACTTTTGTTTGGTTTCTTTTTACAATTTACAACACTTTTGCCTTTTGGAGGAAAAGTATATAAACGTAGTTATTACAGGATGATGGTCATTCTTCATCATATTGTTGTTATGCTTTACCGTGTACAGTTGTTTCTGTCACTGTGGATTGTGTAGATGCAGTGAACCACATCAAATGTATTTCATCACTAACTCTTAATTTTGAACTTACAGCTGGAATTCTGGACGGTGTACACGGGTAAGAAACGCTCATCTGCTGTACTTCAAAAACATGGTTCTACCTGGGAAACTTTAGCATTGATATTTCCAACTCCAATTTTGGTCTCATATGAAAAAATATCTCTTTCTTTAGATGGAATAGGAAAGAAAATGGCTTCACACTGCGTAAATGTTAAAACATTTATTTAAAACCTTTATTTAACCGGGGAGTCCGTCCACAGGGTGAATTTTGAATTTCTTGATGATGAACTGGTTACTGTCACCATCTGACTCGCACTGCATTATGGGTACATTTTGATGTCAACAGAAAACATGGCAGCAGCAGTGCTTACTATTACTATTGCTATTAGGATCACTTGTATTAGAAGTAACCTGCTGTTATTCTGTGAACTGGTTGATTCATGGAAACAGATGAACCTGGAAGAGACCTTAACCAGTTTGACCAGTCAGGTTGCTCTGGACTTTTCTGTGGACTCTTTGGCTCTGTGTAGCACCTGCAAAGCACTATGGGATGTAGTATGTGTTCATGTTGACCTGACTGTTTTTCAGATGGGAACCAGTGTAACTCCAACCTCTGTGCTAATGGATCCTGTGTGGATCTCTACCAAGCCTACGCCTGCCGCTGTAACCCCGGATACGAGGGGAAATACTGCGACCAGTGTAATAATAATCATAATAATAATCTTCTATATTGTAGTTAGAATAAATGTTTTCCTAAATCAGAAAAAAACAAAGAAAGTTTGCAATTTACACCCTGAAACACCTTTCAGGGTATTTGTTCTTCCTCCAATCGTAGACGACGTGACGTCACGTTGAGATATTTCCAGTCTGATATCAAAATGTTTCATGATCTAAAACATCAACGGTAACCGTCAGGTTTTGGTGTCAGCCAATCAGAATCAAAGAGCAAGGGCTTCTTTCTAGACCGATGATCAACAATCATACAGGAGAAATCCATCAGAGAAGTACCAAGATAGTAGCCAGGATAGACCAGAATGCAATGCAGTAGCCAAGATAGATTTTCTCAGCTGGGAAAACTTGCTCTTACTGTTCCTATGACTATCATTATCATTCGCTCCACTTACACATAAAACCCACAGTTGAATGCAACAAGTTCAGGGCTGTTCTCTGGGATTGCTGAAAGGCATTCTGGGAAATGTAGGAAATCACAAACTGAAGTAGAAGTAGACTGAGGGAAAGTACAACACAAAATATCGAGTCAGGGCTTCTATTGGCTGCAGTCGAATACAACAGATTTTCATCTTGACATTGATTTCCACCCCGGCAGTTCCCCAGTGGTTCAGCAACACTGATTCAATGCAACGTAATATAGATAAACGTAAATGTGGTGTGTTGTCTGCAGTCACCACAGCCACCAACTGCTCTGTCAACAACGGCGACTGCGACCACGAGTGTACGGAGAGCGAGGACGGGCTGAGGCGAACATGCAGCTGTCTGGCCGGATACCGACTGCATGACAACTCCAGAGAATGTTTCCCGAAAGGTAGGAAACATTTAGTTTGGTTGACAGCTCTGCAAGTCAGGTGTTGGCGGGGGTGACATTTCTTTAAACACTTACATACACTCACTGGCCACTTTATTAGGAACTCCTGCTGGTTAGCAAACAGCCTGCTCCTCCAAACAGCCAATCACGTGGCTGCACCTCAACATATAAACCCTGCAGACATGGTGAAGTGGTTTAGTTTCTTGTTGGACCGAACATCAGAACATCAAGATGCTGATCTAAGAGACTTTGACCGTGGTGTGGTTGTTGGTTCAGCATCTCAGAACCAGCTGAACCCTCCTGGGGTTTTCACCACTACAGTCTCTATGGTGGAGGAACAGAAACACCTTGTTGATGAGAGGTCAGAGGTCAGAGGAGGATGGGCAGACTGGGTCAAGATGCTCCAGTAACATCTTTACAACAGTGGTGAGCAGAAGGGAGCTTGTTGGATCCATGATGGAGGATTCAGGCTGTTGGAGGCAGAAGGTCCTACCTACTAGAGAGGGGTACCTAATAAAGTGGCCGGAGAGTGTTTTTCAACATTACTTGTCCTGTTATGTTGCTTATCTTGTTTCTGTTATTTATCTTTTTCTTGACCCTATCTTTCCTGACCACTGTTTCAGGGTCAGATTCCTTGGAAAGGCCACTGCGCTCAGACCGGTTGGTGCTTCATCAGTAGACTTTAGAATTGAAAAAAATAGGGTGTGAATAGGGAGCATCCCAGGTAGTACAGGTAGTACAGTAGTAATCATTCGTGTTGTTCTTGTTGTCTTTTTACTGGAGTTAAAGTCGTGTGATTACTTCCACCCAGAGAAAGTAACTTTTCTGCCATATAAACAGCTCGGTGTGAGAGGACGACGACTACTTATAAGGAGATCAAATTGTGTGTGGATGTTTGTCAGCTAAGCTAGTGTTATCCTTGGAGCAGGTTGGTACATTTATACATTGGGGTTAGATGTCCTTGTTGGATGTCCTTGTTGCTACTGGGAATTGAACCAGCAACCTTTGAACTACTAGTTGGCCGATAATACTTTTTTATAATCTATAATAGAGAGAGAGCAAGGATGAAGGTAGTCTGCTGTACATCAGAAACCAGAGACAAGAATGATACAAATAAAAGGAATAAAGTTCCTAGTTTACAAGCTTTACCGTTTTCCTCAAAGGGAATTAAATTCACGTTGTTGTGTTAAATGTCCATTTAAGTGGAACCAGTAGAGACTGCGGTTGTACTGGTGAGCTCCCAGTGGAACCAGTAGAGACTGCGGTTGTACTGGTCAGCTCCCAGTAGAACCAGTAGAGACTGCGGTTGTACTGGTCAGCTCCCAGTAGAACCAGTAGAGACTGCGGTTGTACTGGTCAGCTCCCAGTAGAACCAGTAGAGATTGCGGTTGTACTGGTCAGCTCCCAGTAGAACCAGTAGAGACTGCGGTTGTACTGGTCAGCTCCCAGTAGAACCAGTCAGACTGGTTATGTGGAGCTGGAAAAGAGCATGTATTCAGATAACTAAAACAGGATCTCTCTCTATACTGCATCTCCTACTCAGGAAGGTCCTCATGTGGCCAGTTGCTGATAGCCAGGTCTTCCTACAGCGAGCCAATTCAAGGCCTACTGCCCTGGATGTTGGGAGGGGAGGTGGGCAAGAAGGGGGAGAGCCCATGGCAGGTAACCGTTCACTGACTTTCCCTCTCAATGCTACTAACAGGCTGGGAAACTACGGAGGCTGAGAGCGGCCAGGGTTGTTCACAGTTACTCCTGTTACCCCGAGATCACAATTTCATTATTTTATCTCAACATATCAAACTGTTTCCTCGTGTTCACGATTTCAGTATCTCATTATCATGAGGTACAAAATTGTTTTCTCAAGATCTCGACTGAATTAGGTTAGCCTACTGCAATTTCTGCCTGTCATACCTTGATTAAAGTCAAATCTGATGCCAATGGTGATCTATCCTTCTGACATTGTCTATTCCACTTCAGCCTGTCTATAGTTTGGCTTCACTATCAGACTTATTGGGCTTGACTTATCTTGACATACCTGAAGACAATTAAGTCATGATCTCAAGAAATCCATTTTTGTTTTCTCATGATGCTGAGATAAGAAAGTTTGATATTTCAAAATAATGAGATAATTAAGTTGTGATCTCGAGAAAACAGGAGGAAAAAAATATGAACAACCACGGCTGCACTCAGCTAAGTTTGTCTAACTTCCCAGCCACCTTGGTAGACAACCAGGCATCATTCGGAGGTCCTAGTCTAGTCTAAAAATCTAGCTGGCTGATCAAATAGTGAAATATAGTGAAAGTAGCAGGTGAACATTGGGATATACTATCCAAAAAAGTTAGTTTCCTGCTCTGATAACATGGAAAAGTGTATTTGATGGACTCATCATAACATCAAAAAGGCTAACAGTCAAATACACAAGAAATAATACAAAGTGCAATATATTACATTAAATCTTGTATCCATACCAGTGATGTGGTGGTAAATAAAAACTATGACCTCCAGTTGGTGACAAAATACATTAACCTCATACAACTGACATCGGTTTGATACTACTCACTATAATGTTTATGTCATTAAGCTTCATGTCAGCCTCAAGGTGGGTTTACCCTCTACAACATCCCTGATCCAAACTTGTCGCCAAATGTAGCTCAAACTACCTTTCAGGGCTTTTAAAAACAGGGTATGCATGTGTGTGTTTCTGTCCACAGGCGCTGTTGCTGAACGCCAGAGGGGAGTTTCACTGTGGAGGCGTCCTGATTGATGAGAACTGGGTCCTCACTGCAGCCCACTGCCTGAGCAACAGCCTGAGGTTCAAAGTCCGACTGGGTGAGGAGTTATTCTGCAAAAACCAAACACTGTATACTAGAGAGGTTGTATGATGTTGCTAAATGACTGTAATATGATGTATTCTATATGCACTCTAAACAGCAGTGTAAAGTTATACTGTATATATAGCAAGTAAATATATCAAGTATCTAAGAAGGGTTTCATTCCAAAACACTATACATCTTTACATTTTGGAATAAGGAATACCTGATCTTAAAGGGGCATTAAGTAATGTATGACCTCTATCGACCTCTATCGGGGTCTTGAAACTCCCGTCAGAGGGAAGTGAGTTTTGAAAGACAGAAATCTCAGTAGCTGGCCATGTAATCAATGAGTCATTAGTATTGATCAATAACCCTATCAACCACTGCTGATATATTATAAATACTTTGTGTTATGGGACAGTAAAAGTAGTATTTGCCATTTAATTGCTTAACATTTAAAAACACAGATTATCACATCCTCTAAATTATGTATTACTAATTGTTTGTAAGTAAAGGATTCAAGTCTGATAACTTCAATAGTATTCAGCAGTGAGCTGAATACTAATACTAATACTAATACTACTTTGGTGCCAGAAAACACCTTTTTCAAATGGTGAATCTCTTGGAATGAAACTCCTCATACATGTTGATTGTTTATCACAGTCAGTGATAAATTCTCAGTATGTTGGCTTAGTCTCTTAGAATTGGATATCTCAAATCTCAATCTTAGGCCGAATCCCAATTCACCCCTTAGCCCTTCCCCTCCGTTTTGCGCGTTCGCGTGTAGGGGTAGGGGTGTCCCAATTCTCTTGGGATCGAGGGGTAGGGTGAAGGTCTAGGGCTACATGGCCCTCCAAACGGAGGTTTTTCAGGGGCACACTACAAACCGAGGGCTAGGAGAAATCTCCGACAATCATCGGCAAGATGGGGGCGAACGCCGCACAAGCAACAAAAGGAAACCACAAATGTAGTATTTTCTTCATTAATAAAGATTTAAAAAATATTCTAACCGTGGTATTATCTTAGTTTAATGTCGTTTCAATGTATTATAGACCTTTTCTTTATAACATGCATAACAAAAAATCGCTAGTATGCCGATGTCTCTACCTCGCTAGTTAACATTACAACATTGTTTTTAGGCTGATTTGTGCATGACAGTCCCGCATTTTGACATATTTCCATGTCACATTTCCCCCCTTTGATGGCATATGACGCCGAAAAATAACTGAAGTCCAGCAGCGAAGTTGCTGCACTTGTTACGGCTCCTCTAATATCAGTGCAGACTGGCAGGGTAACGTTACTAGCCTACAGAGCACCGCTAACGCTATTCTGTCAAGAAGTGGTCTGGTAATGAAGCAGTGGTCTTTTTTATTTGATGACTTGTTTGATCGATTGGTAGCGTGAAACGTATAAGTTGTGAACGAATCGCGAGCGTCCATGCTTTTATATCGCCATCAGATGAATGGCAAATATCACTGTGATAATACCATTGCCATAGTAATGTCCGATAACAAACTTGTCGCGTCTGTCCACGTAAACGTCATCGATGACGTATCAGGGTCTTGAAGGGTTGTCCCATTTCATAGGGAGAGATTTCAACCACTACCCCTTGTGACTCTGTTCCGAGGGCCAAGCCGAAGGGCGAGGGGCCCTCGAAAACGAGCCATAGGGGTGAAAATGAGAATTGGGATTCGGCCTTAATCTTGCATGTATCTAAGACCAATCTACCACTTCAGGTGACTATGAGCGCTATAAATTGGAGGGTACCGAGGTGACCCTGCCGGTAGCCAAGGTCTTCAAGCACCCCAACTACAACAGCATAACGGTGGACAACGACATCGCCCTGCTGCGCCTGGCCTCTCCCGCCCCCTTGTCCACGTACATCGTCCCAGCTTGCCTGCCAGGGCGCAAGCTGGCCGAGCGGGTGCTCCACCTCAATGGCACCATGACTGTTGTCACCGGCTGGGGCAAAGACGACATGGACAGCAGCCACTTAAGCTCGGCACTCAATGTCATCAAGGTCCCGCTGGTCAGCCGCAGCATCTGCGCCCGCCAGATGGCGAACAACATCTCCGACAACGTCCTCTGCGCCGGGATTCTCGGCAAAAGGATGGACGCGTGCGAGGGCGACAGTGGTGGACCGATGGTCACCTTGTACCACGATACCTGGTTCCTTGTCGGCCTGGTGTCCTGGGGCGAGCGCTGCGGGAGCGTAGACAAGCTGGGTATCTACACCAAGGTGTCCAACTACAACGAGTGGATTGACAGTGTACGTGAAGAATGGGACAAGTTTCAAGATCCCCAAGGTCTCTAACTCGACCTCAACCCCTACAGTATGCCCAGTTTGGTGTCTTAATCCCAGATGCCCCTAAGAAAATGCCCTCTAAACATCAGAGATGTAACACATTTTGTTAAATAAACTGATTCTCCCTCATGTTACGTTGCTTTTCTTTTTCACCACAAGTGAGCATCTTTATTCTTTGTTCTTATCAAAGAGAAGAGATGTAAATGAGTGTTTCCTTTAGGTTTTCGGACCAAAAGTAACTCATCAAATCAGCTGCTGGATGTCTGTTCATTCTCTACAACCAGAGAAACAGCAGCTGTTGTTGACCAGTCCCTTGTTTTCTTGTTTTTCAGTGCAGAAAAGATGCAGATGAACCTGTGGGCAACATCACAAATCAGCAGCCAATCACACATTAGCATTGCTATACGCTATATGCATATATATTGCTGTATGTCTCATTGTTACTACAACACTATTGGCACTACAGCTAGTCATCAGCTAGCTCAGATAAGCCATCAAACAGCAGCATGACAATGTGGTTGCTTGGGATCAGAGTAAGACCTTTGCAACTCAACCTCCACAGGTTACTCACAGCTGATCACTTAGCGATGGACACAATGCTTTATTTCATTTTTCACAACAGATAATTGACATTCCGTTTTTTCCATTATCTTAACAGTAATACTGGTAAAAGCTGGATGGCATCAGTGTTACAAGGGGAGGTCTGATGATGGGTAATTTTTACCTCAGGACCACAGGAATTTTATCTCGTCCAGAACAAACAGGTCAGGGATTACCACAGTAACAACCTCCCCTGGAAATACTATTCCAGAGGGCTAAAGTCTTAAAAGTATAGTATATATTCAGGCCTAATTATGACAACATGTACTAAAGGCCTTTCTTATATTACCTGTCACAGTGAAAGGCCAGGACTACAAACTGTTAACTCAAAGATATTAATTCTTACCAATTTACAGTCTATTGTCAGCCAAATACATAACAGCTGACAAAGCTAACGTCATCAAAGGCTCACAAAAATACAGATGTTGAGATTTGACGTGGTTAGAAAGGGAATCCACCTCAATAGCAATTGCTTCACCATGTGCGTCTATGTAGTCAGATTTATTGCTTATGTCACTTGGAAGCATGGCTAATTTCCTTTAATCCTAATCTAAAAATATAATCCCAGTCTGTGTTTGTATTAAATGGCTTCCCCGATTGAGGCGCAGTTATGATTAAGTTAAAAATCACAGAGGAGGAAGTGAAACCTGAGATACAGAGAAACATTATACACATCTCATTAACATTATAACATTATATAAGACTACAACACATGCTTAATTGTGTAACATACAATATGTTGCATTGAAAAGAAGCACAAATGTATTTTTTTTTCCAAACTAGAAATTAAATGTCCCTTTTCAGTACTGATGGAAAACACTGAACTATCAACAGCCTTAAAACACTACAAGTAACAACAGATTGCCAACCTTTAAATGAACCCAGCGAACATTTAGCTAGATGTTGCTGCTACCTGCATTGTTTTGTGAAATTGGGAACTTAATGTCTTTGTGGTATCAATTCAAACGTTTCCAAAGCTGTTTTAATGTGAATTCTATGGTACCATAATATTTGACTTACTTGCTGGGAAGCTAACATTTTACTGTGTTAGGTCTGTAGTATGCTCCTGTACACTAATACATTAGTACAGTAAAACAATGTGTCCCAAACTAAACACATATGCTGATGATCACACATCCTTTTTCAGATAAAATGGACAAGTTTTCAGCCTTGAAATAACAAGGCTATTTCAGAAATAACACACAGACAAATTACTGAAGACCTTGTGTTTAGAAAATGTAGCTTGTTAGCTAGCTAACCATAGTATCATACTATGGCAAGCACTTTTAACATTTAATCAGTCGCGGTAATAGCAATTGTACATATCAACAATTGCTTTTTGACTAGTTAGAATTCCAAGCCAACATATGCATAATGTAATTTTGACTAGTAGCAATTCTAATTAAAGATATATACAATTCATTTCTCACTAGTCAAAATGTTAATTCTTGATATCAACAATTAATTTCTTACTAGTGGAAATGTTCTTTGTAGATATCTGTAACTTTTCAGATATCTAGAATTGCATTTCAGATATCTGAAATGCAATTGTAACTAGTGAAAATTATATTCATACTAGTAACAATTATATTAGTAACAAAGATATTTACAATTCCTTTCATAACTAGTCAGAATTGAATTTTAGATATCAAAAAAGGAATTTCCACTAGTCAAAATGTCATTGTAGATATCTTCAATGACGTATATACATATCCGAAATGAATATGGTAATTAGGGTGATGACGAGCGAAAATAGAGCGCGAAGGAATGTCTAGTAATACGGAGACGACATTTCCTGCATTTGACAGAATTTTTAATGTGGCCAATTGATCTTCCACTCCAAGACAATTTATGGCGCCAATTGAAAATAGCTGTGTTGTATTAGCATTTATTGAATATTCATGAGGTAGACATAGCCTATTTAAAAGTCGACCAATGGCTTTGTGGTACTTTCATGATATGATGCCCACATATCCGAAATGGTTTCTTGATATGTCGGACATATCGGAAAGGCAATTGTTGATATCTCAAATGGGAAATTACATTTCCACTAGTCACAATCCTTTTTCAACATGTGGAAATTCATTGTAGATATCTGTAATCATTATTCTTATAGCGAAAAAGGAATTACTGATATCTATAATTAAATTAAAGATATCTGTAAATCAGTTTTACAATCAGTCGAAATGTAATTACTATATGTGATATGTGAAAATATATATGTAACACGTCAAAATTGTTTTACAGATATGTTAAATTAACATTTTAACTAGTCAAAATAACATTTTGACATGTTGAAATGTAATTTCCACTAGTGAAAACTAAATCACTACTAGTCGGCCCTACTGATTAAATGTTAAAACGGCTTGCCATATAGTACCTGGTCAGCTAACCATCACTGTCTTGTTGTTAACACATGTGATTAGCACACTAGCTAACGTATCTAGTAGAAGCTAGCGTTAGCAGTGGCTAGTAGTCCCATGTTAACAGTAACTAGATTAGCCTGCTGGCTAGTTAGCTAGCTACCAGTTTGTTCAGGTTAACTGAGCTGACTCTTCTCCAGCTCCAACTCAGAGTGTTTTGGAGTAGAGACTAGGGCTAAAGACAAGACAGTTTACTGAGTCACAGTAACCTACATTTGGAGACAAACCTACCTGATCACACTATTAATTTTTACTGAGAACGTCCTATCTGTGATTCTTCATCTACTCATAGCAGCTCTATTGATGATGGTTTACCTGAGCACAGGGTTTTGCTCTACCTGTTCTATAGATTCTACTAAGTAGGATTTAAGACATTTGATGGCTTAAAAGTCTCTTTGTGCATCAGTGTTACAGTATTGCTCATATACAGTATATTTTAACAATGTATGAAGAGTTAACTTCCAAAATTATATCGATCCATTTTATAAAAAAAAGAATCATCACCTGAAATTCATCATTTAATACCTCTAAAATACAGAGGGGAGGGGCTGGTCTGTATCCTAATCCTTTTGTCAACCAAGGATTTAATGATCTAGTACCCTTTAAAAAGTATTTTTTTTATTTCTTGTAGGTGTTATTTTCTTTCAAATTGTGGATATCTCATTTTGGAACAAAACTCTTCATATCGAAGCTAAGGGTAAAGTTTTACTTAGCTAAATATCTAGGTTAACATTACGAAAAAGTCCAGAGAAACTGACTAGTGGTCAGCATTCAAGGCCAGGTTTCCTCTTTCCACACCTAAAGCTAATATCTCACTATTGCTCTGGCTAAACTGGGTTCCTACACATTTTCCAAAATCCAAGACTTTTTCCAGATCTTAATTCTTCTCTGGATTTGAACATTTTGGTCAGTGTTCAAATGATAAATGCTGATAAATGCTATACAACACTGCTCCACAACGCCAAAGAGCATTAACTGTGTGAGTACTGAAAGATTATCCTGCCCTGACAAAAGACAGAAATGTTGTTACAGAAGTGGGACTGTATGTTATTAAATAGCATATATGGCTTTATTTTTGTTGGTATTTTCTAAACCTCATAACCTTCAACCTTTTAACACAGAAATAGGTTATTGCTGTTTGCTTTTGTAGGGCATAATATGGTTGTCAGCTAGGTCCTACCGGCTTAGAGCTAAAGATTATTGTTCAAAATCATCAGTTTTGTGCAGTTCCTCAACTTTTCATGGCCTGTAAATTGCCAAATTCATTTTCCAGACTTTACATGACTGGATAGGAACCCTGACTAGTTACTGCTCCAGTATTTGTGGAGATGCTTCTACCTAGAGGTAAAGGGCAGAACTGCAACCACTATGTGTTAAATAAGCACAACACAGTACAACTTTGAAAAGGCATGGAGGAGGTTCAGCGTCCAAGGTAAAAACCTGAAGTCAGTTATTAGAAAGAAAATTGCTCACATGATTTGGGGAAAGGTAAATGGAAAAGTCATATCCATTAGAGAATATAAGTTTTAAAGGGAAGGTTCAGGACTTTTGGAGCCATATATTTGGTTTCTCTCACTCACTGTTCATATTACAGCTGCAGAGAACATGACATCTGTGACCCCTGTTGTTTGAAATGGCTCACCACTGGTGTTAGCCTCCAGCTTGAAAAACAATGCAGCTGTGTTGAGACTGTGTACGACAAAGTCGCGCTAAAATGCCATTTGCACATGAAGTGAAAGACAGTTACATCCAAAAATGCTGAGCCTTTCCTTTAGAACTCTAACGCCACTTTTTACCTGGATCCTATTTTCCCATCTTTTCCCATCATGCCGATCGATTCTGACCAAAATCTCATCAATTCCTTCACTAGAGCTACTTGCTTGCTTGCCTGCAGTCCTAACAGATCAATCCCAAAAGCACCCAAAGCATGTCTTGTTCAACACACTGACACTCACTCTGTAATGAGACATGTATATATTTAATTTTCAGTTCATCCATGACCTGACAACTTTCATTATTTATATCACTATTACTATCCACAGCGACACCGGCAGACACAGAGGAGACAAGAAAGTGCTAAAGCAACGACCAGGGTGGCATCAAATCTGTAGGAAAAGGGCAAGACTTGTCTAACATGTCTATTTACAGAGTGAGCGTCAGTGTGTTGAAAAAGACATTGGGGCTTTGGGTGCTTTAGGGTTTGGTTTTTGGTCCATTGGCAACTGATAAGATTTTGGTTGAAATCGATCAGTATGTAGGAGAAAAAAAAATAGAGTGAGTACTCCAGTGTGGAGTCCACCTAGTGGTCCACCTATTGGTCATCTTTTTGGATCAAGAGTTTCAGGACTGTCTGAAGGTTTAGGGTGAGGAGCATCAGGCTTCCATCATGGACGATCTTCTAGCCCGGCACTTGCTCTGCCACCCTTCGTCTCTTTTTAAGCTCTTGCTCATATCTCTCCAGTTGGGCCATGAAGCCCGAGTTGGGGTCAATCACATGGTGAGCAGTCTTCACTTTCTGGGAAAAGAGGAAGGAACATCATGTATTGTTGACTTGATATATGAACAATAAGTAGCCATTGAGATATGAACTAGCGGCTGGGTGTCAAAACATTTTTTTTTACCAGCATGTACGTTTTTTGCAAGGGTTAACTTAATATTAACTAACCCTAACCTGCAACCTTTCCATTACAGGGCAGTCCCATTAACCTCTAGCCACCCTTGACACCCCAACTGAAACATTACAATTTAAACGTTGGTAAATCAAAGCACATCCATTAGCTAGCATCCACAACTAGGGTGCGTTCACACAAAGCATGTTCTGATCGGTGTATCTGAACTCTGCAGCGTTTCCTCCTTTAGTTCGGTTTGTTTGCCCAGGTGAAAACAACACCATTAAAACTCTGGTGGCACCAAATAATTGATCGAGATGATACAGGAAACTACAGGAAACCGCCCCCAAAATGCAAAGGATTATGGGTATATTATGGGTATGTCCGCTCAACCAGCTGCTGGTGAGTCATGGGACTTTTATTTCCAAGCCCTGGTTGGTTTGTGATTGGTCAGTCTGAAGCTGAACCAACCAAATACTAAATACAACAAAGTCAACTTTTCTACTCTGGTTCAGACCAAAGTCAACCAACTGGAGGTGTGGTTGCACAAACTACATCTTACTCACCTGAAAGGCGTCCGTCAACGAGAGTTTACGATGCTTCATGAGATACGCAACGCAAATAGTGGCCGAGCGGCTGCGACCATTCTTGCAGTAGATGACGATGTGACCTCCACGGTTCGCCTCCTCCTGAATGGTGTCAGTGCAGCGGTCGAAGTAGCTGTACAGGTCTTCGTTCGGGTCGTCGTAGACTGGAATCCGCAGCGTGGCGACACCTGAATCGGGAAACGGCTGCTGCTTGGACACGTTGATGCACAGCGTGATCGCCTCCTGTTGGATGAGTTCGTCACTGCAGGCTGAACGGGCGTTGCTGATGAACAGAGCCTTGGTGACCTTGCATAGCTGCAGCATCCTGCTCAGTAGTTATATCTGAGGTCGTAGTCTATGAAACAGTTGACCCTCACAGGCTGCCGCACCCTGGTAAATCAGAGACGCATATGAGTTTGTATACAGGTTAGTAGTTATTTCTGAGGTGCTAGTCTACTAATAATTGACCTTCAGAGGCTACCATGCCCCAGTCTGTACCTACTTCTGAGGCAGGTAGTCTACTAATTATTGATCCTCGCAGGCTTCCCTTTCCCTGTGCTGCGGTCATAGACAGAGATATACAATACAACAAAGCAAAGAATAACCTTCCTCCCTGCTGAATAGTCGACTCAGTGACATTTGCATCCATTCCCACAGGCAGGAGTTAATAGGATTTCCACCCTTTAAAGCAACAAACAGAAACAAAAACCTGCATCTAACTACAGAGTAACTACTCAGTGAACACCCATTCTTTCACATGCACTCCCTAGTTTGTACACACCATCTCCCTCTTCATAACACCAAGGACACACTCACATCCATCTCACTGATTCCACTCAGACTCTTGCTCTCTCACCAGACTTTCTTCCCCCATATTCTAAAGAGTGTTTCTCCTTCAGCCTGTGTAGACGAGGGTTTGGTTTGACCGGTCTGTTCCAACCTCCTCCTGACCTGACTGCTCTGATAACAGGCTATATTTACTGCATGGGGTTGACAGCTGGGCTGCTCTGGGTCCTAATGCTGTTCATATTTACGATAGCTGGCCTTGGAGTGCTGGAAAGGGGAAACAGACAGTGTTGGGTAGTTACATTTTCCATCTACTGTTGCACCCGGTGTCAGGTAGGTCTTTCCTGGGAGAAATCCTCTGGCGACAGGAAGTGATGCGTTTTACGTTTCAACAGAAGAAGAACTGGGTAGTTAACATGAGCAGCGATAGCCATCATGGCTGAACAGACAAGGTAAAGAGCGCCACCTACAGGAACTCAAACTCCATCAACAGAAAATCCAAGGAGAAAGACGTCACAGTACTGGACACACTGTTTGATTGACAGGTGATCTCTGGAAGTGGAGAATAAATAAATAAAAACAGGATCTCACAGATTGCCAGTTTAAACTAATAGTTTATCTACATTTTACAGTAGCCTGGTGGTCGTTCAACTGAATTCAAATGTTTATCGTGTTCTTAGTAGTTTATTACTTTTTTTTGTCATTTTGAGGCATAATTATTTAGTAGTTTATAGTTTTTGTTCCTTCCACTTTTTCTGGGAAGAAGCCGGATAGGCACATTTGGTTTGATTTTACATCCAGATAATTTTTGTTATCACCCTAATTTTTTGCAGTCATGTTGTTTTGTATTATATGGCATTGCAGATGTAGATATGAACATTTTTATGAAGTATTTTGAACCACTTTTTCAAAGTAACTTTAGTTAACTGAACTACATTTCTCTTGCGGGTAGCATTGCTATCCATTTCTTCCAATGTGAAGTAGCTTGTAAAACTAGACTTAAAAGTAGCTTCCCCAACAGAGCAGGTATAATAATAACAATAATAATAATAATTGGCTTCTTTTAAAGAGCACTGATCAAAATAGAATTAAACTTGTGTTACAAGTCTGTGTAAATAAAGTAAAATGTGGGCAATAAATAAAAAACCTGAACAATTAATAAAGATAATTAATAATGTATTGAAGGTTGTGATATAATTATGATATGTGAGTTGAATGTTATATTTTTATACTATATTTTTCAATATACGGCATTGTTGAAAAAAATGTAAAACTCGCCTTCCCAAGATCCTGTGCGGGATGATTGCCCGATCTCCCGCCCGTTGTGAAAATCTCCCAGCATGCTTTTCTATAGGGCGAGAAGAAGGAAGCGTCAAGATGGAGGCAGTTGGTGGCTAAAGTGACAAACCCGATAATTTTAATTCAATAAACATTAAGACGTACATGGTTCTTCAAAAGAATATATTTAAAGAAGAATCTAGCTAGTTAATAATAGCTAGATAGCTAACTCTGCATTGGATATTGTTGGTGAGTTTCTAGCAGCGCGTTGTTGTTGTAACGACTTCCACCGGGCCGCCATTTAATTCTGTTGTCAAGCCAGAACAAAACATCAACTGGAAAGAGAGGAGGCAAACACACTGATACCTACCAACCACCTAACGTTAGATTTAATTTAAAGTACCACATCTGATCCTGTCCACAGTCTAATAGGGTTAAGGGACGTGACTAGAAGGGTTAAGAGTTAGAAGCTTAGTTAGCTTGCCAGCTAGCAACGTTAGCCACACGAGCTAAACGCTTTAGCAGCATTATCCTAGGAAAGGGGAGTTATATTTTTTTAAATAAATCCTGCTCTTCAATGTGAAGCCACACCAGCCAACGTACTGTAGCTATTGTTTGCCTTACATTTACACCGCCTTAGAAGCTATTTTAGCTTACAGTAAGTTAGCGTTAGCTTCTGTTAGTCGCCTGCTTAGCAACAAGCTCGAAACCTCGTGTTGCAGTGCAGGCAGACCAGGTTGTCTAGCGATACCTCTTATACCTCTCTCTTGCTAAGCATAGTTAGGACGCTATTAGCAGCACTGTGAAAACAACTATGTCCACCATGCCCTCTTTTGCCTTTTGATTGTCGGCTAGTTATGTTCACATTAGAATAATTTCCTGTGGTTGTTTTCAGCTCTTGATTCATACCAATTTAGGGTGCGCACACGTATCAGTTTACGTCCTGTTTGTGTATTTCATGTAAAGTGAAGTGTTTCTTTAAATTTTTGCTATGTCTACTGTACTTATATATTGTCTTTGCTGTGTTGGGATTTGTGTCTTCAGATGCTTGGGTTGGGATGTTGTGTATATTGTTTCAACACTCAGTAAAGTCTAACCAGAATTCTCCCTGCTCATGACGTAAATAGCTCAACAGCACACATACTCTATACCAGTGGTACTCAAATCCGGTCCTCAGAGTCTAGAGTACTGCTGGTTTTCTATCCTACCAGGTAGTTAATTGCGTTCACCTGGCATCCCAGGTCTAGATATGCCCCTGATTGGACAGCTACAATGGAAACTACCGGGCAGAATAGAAATCCAGCAGTACTCTGGACCCAGAGGTCCAGATTTGACAACCAATGCACTATACAAAGGTTTCTATAAAAGAAATATTTTACTTTGGTAGAAAATGTTCTCGTTTTCTCTCTTATAACATCTGTCCTGGGGATCCACTATTTCAGTGTTGTGTTTTTTTTTTAACTTTTGCAATCAGGCCAAATTACTTCAATTTTGGTCAAGGGTGCCTAGCATTGCCTGGGTAAAATTTTCCTTTGTCTTTATGTGTTAGGAGCACAATATGTGGTCAGGGTTTTCAAATGGAAATAAGTGGTGCTGACTATGGGTCCCCAGAGCAGCCAGTTGTGGTCGACTCCTGATGTATTCCTAGGTGTTTGTATTCCACCAAAGTGAAATGTCCATTTAAACATTGCTGTAATCCCCTGAAGACTCAGTTGGATTAGCAGGACCTACATGTGAAATCAAACTGTTGCTTTTCCTCAAACCCGTATGATTGAATTTAGTTTTGACCTGACCCTCTGTCAAAGTGTCCTTTAGCAAGACACTGAACCCCTACCTGCTCCTGGCTCCCCCCTGACCTCTCACCCCTCTGCTGAAGTGACGTACATGTACTGTGTATCCTAGAGGGATGTGCCAAGAAGAAAAAAAATCCTTATTACACTGAAATGTGGTGGTTGAAGCTTTCTGATTCCCTAAATTAAGGTGTAGCGGAGTCTTTTAACTCTTATGAATAGTTTGCAAAGACAGCACCTTTATAGCTGATGTGTTAAGTTGATGTGGGATGACTAACATTTAAGCCAGTGGTTCTCAACCATATGTCACAGAGACCCAAAAGACTGCAGGTTGTTTTTTCCCAGCCAAAGACAACAGCAGCAGATTTCACTGATTAACACACCTTCAATCAGAGCGGAGGGACTCACCAGTGAAGTCAGCTATTGTGATTGGTTGGAATGAAAACCTTCAGACTCTGAGGCCTCGATAGGCTGTAGTTGAAACGGATCTAGGCAGATAGTTTTGTGTGGCAATATTCATGCTCCTGAACAGTCGACCCACGTTGTCTTTATTATTAGCGTTGTCTCTCCCAAAGTTTGAGTTTCCTTACAGCAGCCTGAGAACAAGACACATAATACCACTAAACAGGATGATTCTGTTTATTGTTGTAGGATCTGGTTAAGAAGTCACTTCGACGACCAAATATTCTATAGAATTTAGTTTCTTGCCCTACCAGGATAGAAAGGCAGGGTAGGCAGAGGTCGACCACTAACAAAGCCTGACTACACAAACGTATTGAAAATTAATATTTTTTAAAATGGTGATTTAACAGCAAATAAGCTTTCCTGTGTATATCTGAGACCTCTGCTTTACAGTGTACGTTTTTTATTGCACTGTGCTAACATCCTTTGGCTCTGAAATGTTCTCTTCGTTTTCCTAAAGAGAGAATGGGCCTCCGCAAAATATTCACAATGTAAACGGTAATTTGCTGAAACCTTAAATATCTAGATGTATACTTATTTTTATATATGTGTCTTTCAAAAGATTATTGACTTGTCATTGTCTACAGATCTGTCCTTCACTGAACAGTTAGACACTATAGGCTAAAGTTAATGTGCAAGTTTCTTCAGCTCAGTTCAATAAATCCCAATCAAGTTTAAATATGGACATATATTTTCTGACACTTAACCATGGCAGGGTTTGTCTATATGTGTCAAGGAATATAAACCATAACAGCACCCATACACCCTCTGGGGATTCAGAAAGTTGTGACATTAGGGTTTCTATTTTGAAAGCAAACTCCTGTCTGCATCCAGTAGCAAGACTAGTGAAAGTCAATATGGATTGAAAGCCTTTGTTGAAAATTGCATGCGAGTCCTTTCAAATTGTTCTTTTATACTGTAACTGATAGAAGTGAAAACTCCTCCATGCTATTGGTTTACACGTTGATAACCAAGAGTATCAGGAAGTGATGAATAAAACACCCTCCAGCTTGATGACTCTATGGATGTTGAATGAAAGTTTTTGTTTATTGCGCTTTAGAATCGGCGTATTAAAAACAATTTAATCTTTAAGCAGCTACTCGGCTACCCCTCTGTTTTAAGAGTAAGAAAGGTGTGTTGAGTAAATCCTCATTTTGGGATGGATTCTGTTTACTGCATCTGAAATGATGAATTACTGGGGTAGTGTTGCCAGTTAATGATTTAATGATGCAGTTGTTCTTGTCTGTGGAAAAAATGAAGTCGTTTTAACAAAATTAGGCTTGTAATTGAATAGGTTTTTCATTGTGCTTTGTTTTGCATACTTGGCTAGTTTAGGGTTGCGACCAGAGGTCGGAACAAACTCTTCGGTTTGCTGTGACAGTGGCTGGTGGTTTAAGACGGGGTGTCTGGGTCCTGAAAAGGTCTTAAATTATCTAAAGTTATGGCCTAAAAAGTATTGAAATGTCTTAAATCCAGTTATTAGAGGTCTATTCTTCACCATGTAGTACTGGGTTTCTTCATCATAGCAGAACATTCTGCATCCTGTCTGCTTTACTGAACACAATTGGGCTTCATGTCCCTTAACATTTAATTTCCTGGTGCCGTCTTTTTATTCTGCCCATTTATAGTTTCACAACTTGACTTATCTATTGTCAATCAGAAATAAGCTGGTTCTATTGGCTGATGTTTCTTCATATTTTCTAAATTGGACTAAAATCCAATTCCAGGTAGCGTTAATAAAAAAAGTATTAAATTTGCCCCTCTGAAACCTGCAGATATCCAACAAGTTTGCCCTGTTCCCTATCAAATATTGATCAGATTGATGTTTTGTGAAGTGATTGGATAATATGATGGGTTGCTGCCACACATCATTGTAATCGGTTATCGCTAAAATCATGATGCTGGTTATTTTGAGAGATATTGTGATCACTTTTTTTTGTCTTGATGAATTGATTAACAATTACTTTATTCTTTTGGCATCTTATATCGAAACGTATGGGAAAATAATTTGGTAATTTCATATTGTACTGTTCAGAGATAGATATTTTCTGTTTTAGACCCCTGTCATCTTATTCTATTTGTCGCTGTGAAGAATCTATAGTGATCTGGCAGGGTGAGTGGGGGCAGGATGACTATCTGAGTAAATCATTGAACACCAAAATCTTTAAATCAAATCAAGAAATTAAGGTCTGGAATAAGTATCATTGAAACTGTAGGAACCTGTATGTCAACATCTTGGCGATAAAGATACCCGATTAATTGTGCACCCTCACATAACTCATTTCTTTGTCATTTTCTTTTCGGTGCATCTGTGTAAGTTGGAGCTTTCTTGTCTTCTGTTACCTACCCGGATGGTTAATCGTATATCTTGATGTTCTCAGTTCACTGCTGTATTTCTGCTTCCTCGGTGGAAACTTTGTCGTCGGTTTTGTTATTTGTGGTTGTGGACCTCGTTGTACAGGCCTCACTATGGTGCCGTTGCAGTTCTGCATTGATTTTCAGCAAAATAAGGTGTGTTTGTGCTGTCAGAGGAGGTTAAAGTAGAAACTACTTATTTGTTTTGTCAGGGGAAGCAACTGCAAAACTTGTTTAAAATCAAAAAATACTTTAAAACGTAGTCATTGATTTCACACACAAATGTCTCAACTCAGGACATTTTAGTCAGGAATCAATGTGCTCTAAAATGTTTGACCATATTCAAAATGTACAATATATTGTCGAGATAAAGCAGATATCGATTTATTTTAAACACAGACCTTCTAGTAGTTCATGATGGACATACATTACATACTGAATTATGACATATCTCAGTTTCAGGGTGAGGTACAGTAGAGATGAATTGATTGAAACACCAGACACCTGAACTGCCCGGTTAAACACCAGGCGCAACGAACTGAAGGAGGCGATGCTGGTCTTCTGTGGGTGAATCAAGGGAATTTAATGCTCCAAAAACAATCGCAGCGCAGTCCTTTCCTGGTTGGTTTGGGTTGATGTACAGCATGTTCTCATACGTGTGTAAAAGGCAATAAATGGGTTAGTGTATGTTCTGCGTGATAATCATAAAAATCTTATTGCAGTTTTTTTCCTCAACATTGTAAATATTGTTATTCATGTTGATGCAGCTTTTTCTACATCATTTTTCTCACTTTCAAAATGTTCCAAGTGGGGAATGAAATGCTATTGATCAGGATTTACTTGGTTTCAATAATCAATAAAATGAAAGGTCCTCTCTGACTTGGTCTGTAGGCCAGAGACCCTCCACACCACCAGAGTACCGTGTTGATGGGGAAAGTTGCATCCTCGTGCCGATAATATTTGTAATTTGAAGTAATTTTCTTTGGTTATATGTTCCATCTCACATTCCAAGATTCTCTGTAACTTTAAAACATCAAACATCTCACATCAAGAGAGCTGAATTGAGTTGTTTTGCACAGTATGGAATACAGTGTTTACAAAACCATCACTTTTCACTATTAGTTTTTGTGTTTTGTTTTGTTTTTTCCCCCTAGATTATTTTCCTTTTGTTATTTGTATTTCTAGTATTTAGGTATTTGCATTGTATGGGCTCCTTTTTATATTTGCTCATTGTAAAGCAAGGAACTACACCTGACGACCCCATCTTCCTTCCTCTAGGTTTAGCCGGTCACCATGGCGACAGACATCGGCTCCCCGCCACGGTTCTTCCACATGCCGCGGTTCCAGCACCAGGCGCCACGGCAGGTCTTCTACAAGCGGCCCGACTTCGCCCAGCAGCAGGCCATGCAGCAGCTCACTTTCGACGGCAAGCGCATGAGGAAGGCCGTCAACCGCAAGACCATCGACTACAACCCGTCCGTCATCAGATACCTGGAGGTACCCGCGCCGCTTTAACCTTTATTTAACCAGGGAGGGTTTGCCGAGCTCCATGCTCTTCTGCAGCGCTGCCTGCTTCACATTCAGTTTCACACCTTCGCTCTGGGAGCTGCCCAGTAGACGCATCACACCATGTTGTCAGGGTGAAAAGGGCATGTGGGCTGACTGTGCAGGTTGCTTTACCCCGATCCTTGTTCTGTTTTAACCGATGGGAGTTTTTGCTGTTGGATGCAGTCAAAGTGTCTTGGTAATTACCCAGTACAACAAGTCTTCTACTGTTGGCCATTGGAAACAAACTCACCAGTGTTTTCCGGCCCGTTGAGCCGTCTGTGAGCACAGTGTTAGCATGTTTCCAGAATTTCAATTTTGGATCAATGAAGTATCTAAAGTAAAGTGTGTTTGAATTAATGCAGTCATTTTGATGCCCTATCCTGTTAACGTGCTCTGTTCTCTGCAGAACCGATTGTGGCAGCGAGACCATCGAGATTTCCGCGCCATCCAGCCGGACGCAGGATGTTACAATGACGTAAGTACAGGGTTGACTTGACTGAGGATCAACTGATAAAAGCACTCAGTCACGTTTTCTTTACATTGCTATGCTGGGTTACCACCAGCTACCAGCCATTATCCCATCTAGGTTGGCCTGGTAAAACTCAGTGAGGGAAATTATCACCTGCCACTAGCCGAATACTAGTAACCATTTCTACCTTACCAGCCCTTGTGGCAGCTGAACTAGTCATCGTTTGGGGTTTCTAATCTACTCCACAAATCACATGTCGCTAGTGAAAGAATCAGAATGGCTGGTGTATTTTGGCTGTGTGTTATGGACCATTAGCTGATTTTTAACCTCTCGCCTCTCTGTTGCTGCAGCTTGTTCCACCAATTGGTATGTCGAGCAACCCCATGAATGCCGTCACCACAAAGTTTGTCCGAACCTCCACCAACAAAGTCAAGTGTCCTGTTTTCGTCATAAGGGTAAGCTCCTTCATACGGTCTCATTTGACATTTCAGGCTGATGTTTTTATCCAGACTGACTTAGAATGAATGCAACAGTGGAAAAAGTTTCATCAGAACAGCAGCACTGATGGTGGAAATAAAAATTCTTCCTTTGCCTGTAGAATATGTATATGTTATCAATAGTTGCCCATTCCTGCAACTGTGGATGGCGATGAATTGATTTTCCCATGCTCCCCACCCCACCTCCCTGCGTATCTTCACCCCCCTCTGCAGTGGACTCCTGAGGGCAGGCGTCTGGTCACCGGCGCCTCCAGTGGGGAGTTCACCCTGTGGAACGGACTCACCTTCAACTTTGAGACCATTTTACAGGTGAACATCAGTCCATCTCTGTGCTGACACTGTGACAGCGGGGTTCCTACACAAGGCTGGAAATAATTTAGAGGTCTTGAAAACTTGAAGTGCACTAAAGGCTGGAAAAAGTTTGGAGAAAAAATGTACCGATGCACATATATTCTGCATTTATTGTAATGTATTTTGACATATTGTGATATTAGTTGTAGTGTAGAATAATGTTCAGCTATAGCGTGATCTTGTATAGTCATATTCTCCAGCCACTATCAACAGACGTCATTCTGAATACTGACCAAAGTTCTCAAAACCAGTAAAGAAATGAAGCCCTTTGTAGGAATCCTGTAGCGCACCATAATCTGATCCAGAAAGTTCATTCACTCGTGCTTGTATACCGTTCGATTCTTACTGTAATACTGACATACGTCTTCATATCAAACACTAATCCATATGTAAGTGGCATTTAGGCAGTAATATGAGTCAGTACAGTTGAAGCATGTGGGTTTGAACCCTCAACTCTGGCACTGTTGCTGCCTTGCTCTAGCTATTCTCTAGTAATAATACACTGCTTAGTATGAAATATCTGTGGTGCTAATACCCAACTTTATCTGCCCCCCCCTCCCCCGTCCTGCAGGCCCACGACAGCCCCGTCCGGGCCATGACCTGGTCTCACAACGACATGTGGATGCTGACGGCCGACCACGGCGGCTACGTGAAGTACTGGCAGTCCAACATGAACAACGTCAAGATGTTCCAGGCTCACAAGGAGGCCATTAGAGAAGCCAGGTTTATACCCAATCTACCATTTTCTGTAGTTAACCCAAGTTTATTATTGCCCATCCAGCAATACCTAAATCTAGCCATAAGGGGGCGTTGTTCCACATCCTCCCCGCCCCCTTGTCGGCCCATATTCTTGTCCTTGATAAATGACAGATGTAAGTGTGTGCTGTCGCAACACTGCATTGATCTGTTGTTGATATTCCTCCTATTACTGCTATCATTTCCTGTGGCTGATGAGCTGTTATCTTTGTTTTTATGCTATACATAATTCCTATGTACAGAAAAGGTTGATATTTCACGGTCTTGTTGAATAAAGTGATCTATATTCCTTTACGTTAAAGAAACACTGGTTTCCACAGCTAGGCCCAATGGGATGCAGCTTGACCAATAAAGTTGAGTGGAGGGTTGTAATAATAACCAATAAAGGCCCAGGGTTTCAGTTTCAACCAATAAAGTTGAGTCAAGGATTTTTAGTACGGACCAATAAAGTGGAGCAAAGGGTTGCCCTAATAAAGACAATAAAGTGAACATTACTGCAGTATGGAAATGGCTCCTCGGGGAGTATTGTCCTTCACACACATTTCAGTAGAAGGCGTCCCACATGGCCACAGTCACACTGTTGGTTTGAACGTCCTCATGGCCTGTGGATTGTTTTCTGCTGCTTGTTGCTCCCAGACACCCACAAATTAGCCATAGCTGTTTGAATAAAGGTTTTTATTTTCTGCTGAAAACATGTCTCACATGCAAGAGCAGTTGGCTAGCTGACATTACACTTCCATATCTCAATATTGGAGCTGAAACGTCAGTTCTGGAAGTAAGTTTCCCATTTAATCCTCCCATAGGAAATTACTTGGCCATAACATTTCACAGTGTCAGGCCGACGCACCGCGAGCCGTCAGACTGAAACCACTGTGTGTTCCTGTCAAGGCCGTCAGTCCGTCTGATTTCAGCTTCCTTGTAAAGAAATCCTCTTTTATTCCTGAGTTCCTTGTGAAATACTACATTACCCACAAGCTTTAGCGAGTTCCCACCAATCGGAGGTGTCGCTGTTACCATAGAAACGTGCATGGTTGGTAACCAGACCAGTAATAGTTAGTCTGCTAGCAACCTGTATCGCTCCACTGTTTTACTGAAAATCATTACCGATCACTATTCTAATATATCTAGTATCACTGTTGAAAATGAGGGAACTGCAGTATGGGGTGAAGAGTTCCCTCTTAAAACATCATGTACTAAGTCTTGGACCCTTGATTTAAAAAGTTGTTTGTTTTTTTATTTAGTGGGTGTCACGTTTCAGCTCTGACACATATTGGAGTCTCCATCACACCACAACACCCCCTTCCTGTTTTCACTTTGTTGCTTCTGGGACACGAGGCCTTTCCAAATAAAAAGCTGCTTTTGTGTTTTTGATAGCTGCCTTTTGTGGTGGCCATCTTGGAGGAAATGATTAATAAAGATTAGTGAAGGCCAATTACTTCTCAACACCACCCAACTCAGGAGCTGATGCCTCACTCATGTCGTTTCAGTACCGACACTTATTACTTGATTCTGATGAGACTTTTTTTTTTTGTTTTTTTGTTTACCATAATTGGAATATACTTATAGACTAGGGGCGTGTTTTAAGTTTTGGTATTGAGAGCACTGGCGTATTAAATAGTTAATGTGCCAAACTGGTGAGGATGACGGGGGAATGTTGGCTCCTGGTTCTCTTTGGGCACTTGAGACGTAGTTTGTGTTTAATCTGTTGGGTTTGTCTCCGCTGCGTCATCACCACCTGTCATTACACTGAACGGCCTGCAGATGGAGCCGTGTTGTTTAGTCTCACTAGATGAGTAACAGCATGTTGGTAGAGTTGGAGGTGCAGAAAGCAGCAGGATGGCACTCTAAAATTGTGTGTAGATGAATTATTTTTGAGTAATATTGTCCTTTGCCACAAAATTCTTAAGTGTTATTATGGAAAGTTTCATTTTTTTATCTCTACTTTCTGGTGACATAAGGCCATCATCAGACTATAGATGGGAAATAGCGGCTCAGCAAACTTCTCCTGTTGAGATTTTCCCCTCAGTTGTCAGTAAAGGATTCAACCGTCTTGTTCAGTCCTCCTTGCCTGGAGGTTGAAAAACTCTGAGATAGTGTTTCTTGTAATCAACGTGTTGTGTTGAACAGTACCAGCAGGACAGGAGCACCTTGTAGTTCAGGAGGTCTTAGTGTTTTTCCACCCTAAGATCATTTGTTTCCCCCATTATTCAGGTACAGAATCCACATTTTCTCAGTGAATGATTCTTTTATTTCATTGTGTCAATATAATCCTGCTAAAATATGAATGAAAAATCTCAATCCGTGTGGTCGATCACTCTCAACCTGTTGTCCCCGTCACAACATTGTGTTTCCAATAGCATGCAGTGTACAGCTTTGCCCAGTTGGGTGTATTTCCCAGGTGAAAGTGGCACACAGGTCTTTCATTCATGGGTAATCCTGTGTTCTGTATCAAGTATCAGGCAAACACCACAGCTGGTCTGTATGGCTGCTAACGCTGACACATAGCACTGGGAACGAAGGTTTAGTTGTGATTGACATTTGTCCTTTGTACTCCCGACTATTGTTTCCCTACGATGCTGCAGTCTAGGAATTTCAGTTTGTTCTACTCCAATAAATGTAAAGTAGAAGTGGGAGCAGCAAACCTGTGAGGTGGTTTGCTGCTTCACCTGGTTCTTACTTCTGAGTGTTAACTTCAGTGATGAATAGTGAGGCAGGAGTAGTCGTCTTGTGTAGAACGATGAAATGGAGGAAATCTCCCCGTTCACTGAGCTGCTCTGCTTGTGGTTTATTTAGCGGTTGGACCTCATCTGGTCTTCGTTCATCGTCCTGCCCTTCAAACCAAGCGCCTGCTCAGGGCTTTGGGTGTAAACTAGATCTGTGACCAGTCTCATCCACGTCAGGTTTTGTTGGTAGTTTGGTTTGATGTGTATCTAGGTTTGTGTTTTTGAAGGTCCATTTCTGGTGGGATTTGCTCAGTGGATGTGTTTGTTGTTCCTTTAAGTGGATGTTATGTACTGATAGGAAGGATGTGAAATCACCGCCAGCCTCGTTGGCAGATCACCCAACCTTTAGTTCAGAGGTCTTTTTGGATTTTAAAAAGCCTCGTCGACAGGTAAAACGGATGTGGCAGCCATTGTGGCCGCTACATCCGTCCGAGCTGAGGTTCTCCAGTAGCTCCTGTGTCCAGGCTGCATTGTTGATTCTCTTCCTCTCCCTGCCTCTCCCTGCCTGTGTCTTCAGTTTCTCACCGACGGATAATAAATTTGCCACTTGCTCGGACGACGGAACCGTTCGAATCTGGGACTTCCTGCGCTGCCACGAGGAGAGGATCCTCAGAGGTACGTTCCTGTTGCTAACGCTAGCTGATCATCAGCACTGCACGTCAACACGCTGCTGTTCAGGGACCAGCTGTTACCAGGCCAGGGATCTGCCCTTGTTGTCTACAGCACTAACTAGTTGATAGTAACCATAATTCACCAGCCAGCAAAATAGACTTTTAAAATAGAACGCCTGCAAATGATGTTGGTTACCTGTGAAGCGAAGAGTAAGTAGACTAACTTACATTATTTTACCAGACAGGTAGAAGTTTAGAGTCCAGGTGATGGTTGCTTACCTGGAGAGTCGACTAACGTACCAGACACAAATATTTACCAGCATTTTACTGGTGTGTGTGGTTGTAATTTCCCACGCTGATTTTGACGCCTGAAGTGATCTAGCCACCAGCCAAACAGGTCAATATTTGGCTGGTAAGTTGGTCTACTGCAACCTGCCCTTTTCCTGGTACAGGCAGTCCAACAGACTGCAGCTTGAGGTAGGGCTGCAAGAGTTTTAGTTTTCACATTGAATACCTTTCATGTGACCATATTCACAACATCCAAACATTTAACCTGCTTCAGTCTTCAGTGGTTGAAAATAACCAACATGTAGATAAAAGATGTCAAACGTGCAGCCAAAAGAGTATTTTGCTCCTCAAATCAAGATGATTAATATCTGATCAAAGTAATCCAGATTCCCCCTGTGGCTGCGGTCCGGCAGCTCCAGGTTCAGGCCTCGGTGTCTCAAGTAGTTTTTAGTTTGTAGAAGCTGAGAAAAGAGTCAAACTATGAATAAAAACCTCAAAGACCGTCTGATAGTTTTAGGTGATGATCGCTCTATTCTATTCTCTACTTTGTGGATAACATATCGACTTTAAATGGTTTCAATAAAAACAGTGAAAAACCTTCAAGTGTTCCTTGTGTTTCAGTCGTGACAATTGACTTCTGTTCACATCACTACATTTGAACAAACCTGATCACACCCGTTAAAGTAAAACAATGCAGTTTATTACATTAATTGATTTTATTTTTACACTTAGGAATAGTTCCAGTCTGCTTTACAAACAAACGGCAATAAAAGCTAATAAAGTGAACGATGTCTGACACAAAGTGTATTTACACACTTGCAGACAGACGTCCACCTTCAGTCCACAAACCCTGCAGGAGGAAACAAAACCGTACGGCGCCTTGCAACAACCTTTATGTTCCTTTTGTTTTACAGCACATTGTAACTAAGAAAAGTGAATAACTACTTCTAGTTTGTCCACCAGTCACCTTGACTACTGAGCCAACTAGAGTCCAGATGGTTGGTTAGCTGTAGACTAACCTACGAGTCACAACCCAAGTTTCCCCAGTGGCTGCTGGTCAATCCAACTGGGGTTACAACACATTATGTACATGCATGCACACATTTCACCGCTCAACACACCTGTCCCGTCTGACACAGCAGGGTGCCTGCAGGCCCTGAAAATGAAGAAAATAAATCCATTATCTTAAAAGCATTTAAACGGTGTTGTATATAGTATTAAGTTAAGGTCTGCGTTTCTGTGTGTGTGCTTCCATTGAGGAGTCAGTCCCGTCATGCAGACCATTCTGATAGGTTGGTCTTGTATTTCATTCTAACTGGCATTAAAAGGGTCTTAAAACGTCCTCTGTTTGTCTGCAGGTCACGGTGCTGATGTTAAATGTGTGGACTGGCATCCCACCAAAGGCCTGGTGGTCTCCGGCAGCAAAGACAGCCAACAGCCAATCAAATTCTGGGACCCAAAGACCGGCCAGAGTTTGGCGACTCTGTGAGTTCCTCAGAAAACTGCAAACCCCACAACAGTGGATGTGTTCATAACAGTACATAGCCAAGTAGCATCTCCTGTACTCACCACGGACGTGATATTTATGTTGCTATATTGTTGAGTTTTGTGCCATCATGTTTTTCTCATTCTCGTCTCATTTCCGAACTCTTTAAGAAGACAACATTAAGACTTACTTCATTTGAGTTTTTAAATATTTGGACTCCTTTTCAATGCTCAGATGTTTCACTGGTTTCATGCACCAAAGTAGATTTCCTAATATAAAAATCAAGAGAGGACGGCATTTTCTTTTAAGATCTTTGTTTAGCCAGGATAGTTGTTCCACATGGTGGACGCTGTTATCCAAAGCACCTTACAGTAAAATGAGTGAATACATTTCGATCATGGGCGGCTCCGGTGGGAATTGAACCCCTAACCCTGGCAGTGCTCCACATATATCATGCCCTGTGCTTTATTTTTGTTGTGTCTTGTAGAATTTTCCCAATATTTTGACTTTTTCATAAGAAATTAAAAGCAGTTGAGTGTTAAATTTCCATTTAAACGTTGAACTATTTCCTCATGCTGCTGGTTTATTAGACAGTTTTTGCTTGTGGGCTTTGTGATACGTGGTTGATCGACTGCTTTTAACTTGGTCATGATGCTGCTTTTAATTTGGTCATGATGCTGCTTTTAACTTGGTCATGATGCTGCTTTTAATTTGGTCATGATGCTGCTTTTAACTTGGTCATGATGCTGCTTTTAACTTGGTCATGATGCTGCTTTTAATTTGGTCATGATGCTGCTTTTAACTTGGTCATGATGCTGCTTTTAACTTGGTCATGATGCTGCTTTTAATTTGGTCATGATGCTGCTTTTAACTTGGTCATGATGCTGCTTTTAACTTGGTCATGATGCTGCTTTTAATTTGGTCATGATGCTGCTTTTAACTTGGTCATGATGCTGCTTTTAATTTGGTCATGATGCTGCTTTTAACTTGGTCATGATGCTGCTTTTAATTTGGTCATGATGCTGCTTTTAACTTGGTCATGATGCTGCTTTTAACTTGGTCATGATGCTGCTTTTAACTTGGTCATGATGCTGCTTTTAATTTGGTCATGATGCTGCTTTTAACTTGGTCATGATACTGCTTTTAACTTGGTCATGATACTGCTTTCTTGGCTTTGCTCTTGGTTGGATCACCTGGGTAAATAAGGGTTGAACAAAACGTCCTCTGTAAAACTGGTTTATTAGGCAGGAAACCCCGTCAGACTCTCTCACAAACTGACCGTTCTCTCTCTCACCTCCCCTCGCTCGCCCCCTCTCCTCAGCCACGCCCATAAGAACACGGTGATGGAGGTGAAGTGGAACCTGAATGGTAATTGGCTGCTGACGGCGTCACGTGACCACCTCTGTAAACTGTTCGACATCCGAAACCTGAAGGAGGAGCTGCAGGTCTTCAGAGGCCACAAGAAAGAAGCTACAGGTGAGTCCCAACGTTCGCCCTTCACCCTAACGTTCGCCCCGCCCCGTACCCCAACGTTCGCCCTTCACCCTAACGTTCGCCCCGCGCCCCAACGTTTGTCGGAAAGTGATTCTTACAGAGTCGAGGTTAGAAACCAAAGGTGACCAGGTTTTTGGTGTCAGGGCTGCTAGGCTTTGAAACCCTCTCTGATGGTCATGGAATATCTGGAACGTCATGGAAGTTTGAGGTGTATTCCAGGTAGTGAAAGTCGTGGATGTCATAAATCCTCAGGGAATAACAGGGAGATTCACAGCGGTCGTGTCCAACCATGTGCCATCGAGCGCCATGTGTCTACAGGTTTTCATTCCAGTCTTTCTTATAGTCTAAGATGAGATGAAACTTTATTGAACTCTGTGGGGAAACGAGGTTGATTCTGATTCACCTAGAATTGTTTTCATTCTCGTGTCTATTTCAGGTGCCAGATATTAAAAAGTCTTAAATTGAAATGTATTAAACGTGCCGACACCCTGATCTAGAAGATGACTCTTTCAAAGCTACCGTTGGCAGTACAAGTTGCTCAACATGCTGTTCTGTGTTTTAATGGCGTGTCCCGTCTCCAGCCGTGGCGTGGCATCCTGTCCATGAAGGCCTGTTTGCCAGCGGCGGCTCCGATGGATCGCTTCTCTTCTGGCATACTGGGTAATGATAACTTTCTAATAAGGGTTGCTGTTCTTTACCTACATTTTCATGATAACAATTCCAACATGAGTGCAACACTTCTTTAGTCTACATTAGACTTGTTCTGGTGTGTTCTCCATGGGGGGTGGTCGTGTTGGTGAGCTGGTCTGAGTCCCCCCATAGACGTGGTGTTGTCCTCTGTCTCCGTCAGGGTGGAGAAGGAGGTGGGCGGGATGGAGATGGCTCACGAGGGGATGATCTGGAGTCTGGCCTGGCACCCGCTGGGACACATCCTCTGCTCTGGATCCAACGACCACACCAGGTACCATCACCTTACTGACTTATTGATGTTACCCCACGTACGGCTAGTTACACTACTTTACTTTATTACTTTACCGGAGGGAACTCAGGTCCTCGGTCGACTAAATGACTGATTGCACAAAAGTGAAACAAACTGGATGAGGTGAAAAAGCAGCAGTCTGGAGTTGAACATCGTTTGGATGTCAATGAAAGTCATTAATGTACTTAGATTACATTTCTGTGACAAAGCTAGTGGACACGTTTTAGTAGATGGGTCATTGAAGTCCTTGGCTGACGAAGTGATAAAACTTCTCCAGACTGAATCCTCAGTATATTAGTTATTGATAATGTAATGATCATTTTCCAAAATGGATCTGAACTTTCTGAAAGCAAACTCTTCATCTCTCTCCCAGTTGTGATGAGGTTAGTTTGAAACATCTGACACTGTTCTTTTGGTCTCTCCTGTGTGTGTGTGTGCGTGTGTGTGTGTGTGCGTGCGTGTGTGTGTGTGTGTGTGCGCGTGCGTAGTAAATTCTGGACGAGGAATCGACCAGGCGACAAGATGAGGGACCGGTACAACCTGAACCTGCTGCCAGGGATGTCAGAGGACGGCATGGAATACGGTGAGTTTGGTTTGATGACGCTGGGATTTCTGTTGTCTTTTATTGCTTTTGACATTTTGATGAAAAGTCTTGCAAATAAAATACATGATTATTATTCTTCACTATCATAAAGTTTCAGTTTTCCAGGTCAATTGTAAATGAAACCGTTATTAATTATAGGATTATAACACTTGATCTTGATGTGGTTTGTATCACTGAAAACTGTTTGAAACCCAAACAACCTGTAACGCGTGGCAGGGTGGCCTAGTGGTCAATGAAACTTTGACCATCAGAATGTCACAGGTTTGATCCCGTATGGCCTGACGAAGTGCAACACACTGAACCGCTGCCTGCTCAATGCGTCACTCTGGATAAGAGCCGGCTGAAGGCTTAACATGTAAAAGTCAAATAGACTTGAGGAATGTCAAGACACAATTCATCTACATAGAAAACACCACAGTGACTGGTGGAGTCGACCACCTTACCGGCCTCAGGACGTGGTTCTGATCTGGTTCTGATCGTGTTGTGTGTTTCAGATGACCTGGAGCCGAACAGCATGGCCGCCATTCCTGGAATGGGAATCCCTGAACAGCTAAAGGTGGCCATGGAGCAGGAGCAGAGCGGTAAGACCACCGGCTTTACGCCGGTCATGGAGTTCACTTTGGAGGAATATAGGAATGTGTTTTCCAAATAGTTTCACACTTTCATTACTTGAGCTGGAAAACAACATTAGGAAACCAGGAAGGAAGAACTGTTGTAGGTCATGGAAGCCCTCTGACTTAATGGAACGTGGTGGTGGTGGTGGTCACTTCAAAGACATTTTAAAGACGGTTTTATTTAGTATCTTAACCACTTTGATTCTGCCGGTTTTCTCACGTTTTCAGGATGTTCATTCATGCCTGGTGTTTTTGTCTCCTTGGTTATTTTATGTTAAGAAACATGGTAGAAAGTCACTGTCTTTATTGCAGAGGGAAATTCAGTTGTCATAGGTAATGTTAGTCGTAGTGGTGGCATGCTGTTGTCATGTGAGAACCTTGTAAGTCCGCTTGTAGTGATTTTTCATGTTTTCACTTCATTGGAAGGATTACATGCTCCACTATGAGTTGAGAACACTGTCCGACCTCGACCGACATTTAATTTCCACTGTATGTTGTTACTGACTGTAAACCCGATTTGTGCACGGTGAAGAGGCAGCTCCTGAGGTGGAGATGTCCATCCCTGGTCTGGACTGGGGCATGGACGAGGTCATGTCCAAAGACATGAAGAAAGTCCCTCAGAAGAAAGTCCCGTACGCCAAACCGATCCCTGCACAGTTCCAACAGGTAACAGCCGTGCAGTCTGACAGGTACACTCACCAGGTAACCCGTCTCACCATGAGTTCCTGGGCTCCTGGAAAACCTGGAATGGTTTTTAAACTTAATAAAAAAAACTTCATAATCATTTAGTGTTAAACATCAAGCTTGGCTCCTTCTGGATCTATTCACCTGTGAAGGAATATCATAGATTCCCATAATCCTTTGCGTTTTGAGGTGGTCTCCTGTAGTGGTTGGAACCACCACAGTTCTGGAGCCGGAGTGGCGTTGTTCTCACCTGGACAAACAACCAACTAAAGAAGGAAACGGTTCAATAACCTGCTCAGAACATGCTGGCTGTGAACGCACCCTAATTCAAACAACACATTTCTCACATACAGTTACAGTCAGCCAACACAAGACCTTCAAGTCAGCTATTGAACTGGAAACGTGTCATGAACAAAACATAAACTGATCGTCTACAGAAAAACAAATAGTCTGAATGGGTGATTGATCACCTGTATTCACTTGTTTTCCTTCCTCTCCAGGCTTGGGCAGAGAACAAGGTGCCTGCGATGCCCCCTGGTGGAGAGTTGCCCAAAGAGCGGAAGGTGGAGCAGAAAGTGGATGGGAAGAAGAAAACTCAGGCGGAGATGGAGCAGGAGATGGCGGCTCTGCAGTACACCAACCCCATGCTGCTGGAGGTGGGCACTCTAGACTAGTTAATATCAAGCTTCCCATGTTTTGAAGTACTTCAGTTTAGCTGGTTTAAGTCCTTTAACTAGTTAGCTTGCAGTGTGAAGTAGAAAGCAACACGTGGAGGTTAGCAGGTTGCCAGGTTGCCAGGTCAGCAGGTCGTCAGGTCGTCAGGTCATCAGTTCAGAGTTAGTAGAACCTCAAGTCGTTTTGTATTTTATTTTTTAATCTGTTGTCCTTCGTTTTCTGCAGCAAATGAAGATGGACAGGATGAACCAGATGAACCCAGACGGGAGCATGGGCCCTCCACCCGGACAGGGCCCCATGCCCCCCTTCCCCGGCCCCGGGGGCCCCATGCCCCCTCCGCCACAGGGCTTCCCTCCAAACATGCCCCCTCAGCAGATGCCCCACAACATGGGCCCCCCCATGGGCCCCAGTGGCATGCAGCCCCCTTTCATGCCCCCAGGACAGATGGGCCCCCCCTCAGGACCTCCACCTCACCAGGGGCCCCCTCAGGGCATGATGGGCCCCCCAGACATTCATGGACCCCAGGGTATGCAGAGACATCCAGGCCCCCACAGGAACATGGGCCCTCAGGGGCCTCACAGTATGGCCCCCGGGCCCAGAGGGATGCAGGGGCCCCCTGGTGGGATGATGGGGCCCCCTCCACGAGGAATGGGTCCCAGGGATCCTCAGGGGCCTCCGCCTCAGGGGGGCATGATGCCACCTCAAGGGAACATGATGGGCCCCCAGGCTCCAATGCAGGGTGGGATGATGGGGCCCCCACCCAGGACACACGGCAATATGCCAAACAATTATGGGATGGGCAACATACAGGGGCCACCCCCAGGTGGGATGCACGGACCCCCAGGAAATATGCAGGTGCCCCCAGGTAACATGCAAGGACCCCCTGGAAACATGCAGGGGCCTCCATACATGCAGCATCAGGTGAGTTTGTGTGTCGTCATAAAGAAACATGAAAGGATAAACTGACTAAGCTGCAGCTCAGCTACCGATAACATGGAGCTGATGGTTCTGATTGGGTTTACAGGGACAAAACTCTGGACCGATGATGCACGGGATCGGACAGCAGGGGCCCAACAGCAAAGGTAGGAACAACTTGATATGTAGTTACTGACTATATAGATGACATGTATATACCAAGTATGTCACCTGTACATTTATTGTATTCAGAGATGAAAGTTGCTGTGACTGTTACTCATATTCTACTTTTTTCCATCTAAGTAGATTCCCGAGGGCCCCCGCCCAACCACCACATGGGACCCCCTGACCGCCAAGGGCCTGGAGGACCAGACAAGGGCTCAGGCCCTTACTGGGGGGACAATCAGCAGGGACGGCGTGGACCGCAGGACTTTGAGGGAGGCCAGGACTTCCATGGCCGGGGAGAGGAGGGCTGGAGGCAAGGGCCTGGCCAAGGCTACCAGGGAGGAGGAGGAGGCGGAGGAGGAGGAGGAGGAGGAGGCAGCGGCCACAGGGGGGGGGGAGGAGGAGGTGGAGGAGGTGGAGGAGGTGGAGGAGGAGGAGGAGGAGGAGCAGGTGGAGGAGGCAATGGAGGGAACTGGGGCTCTGAGGAGAGGTTCCCCCGTGACGGTGGAGAGTTTCGAGGACGCAGAGACGATAGGTGAGTTTCTTCAGATCACTACTGACCACAGTGTGTCTGAGTTGAGCTGGAGGGTTTTCACCGAGACGTTGAGTGTTGAGGGTTATGGACTCAGAGGTTTGAATGGGGCTTGCCTGCTGTTCCAGGTACAGAGGAGGAGGTCCAGGACGTCCCGGAGGTAGAGGTTATCCTGACGAGTACAGTGGCCAGGAGGAGAGCTTCGATGGCCCAGAGGAGACGGGTCGAGGCTGGGACAACGGAGGCAGGGGGAGGCCTGCTCGTGGTGGAGGTCCGTCCAGAGGAGGAGGTGAGACGGGCTGGCTTCTACCTTCTCTACCGCCGTCTGTCTCTCCGTCTGCCTGTCTGTCTCTCCGTCTGCCTGTCTGTCTCTCTGTCTGTCTCTCCGTCTGCCTGTCTCTCAGTCTGCCTGTCTGTCTCTCCGTCTGTCTCTCTGTCCGCCTGTCTGTCTCTCCGTCCGCCTGTCTGTCTCCGTCTGCCTGTCTGTCTCTCCGTCTGCCTGTCTGTCTCTCCGTCTGCCTGTCTGTCTCTCCGTCTGCCTGTCTCTCAGTCTGCCTGTCTGTCTCTCCGTCTGCCTGTCTGTCTCTCCGCCTGTCTCTCTGTCCGCCTGTCTGTCTCTCCGTCCGCCTGTCTGTCTCCGTCTGCCTGTCTGTCTCCGTCTGCCTGTCTGTCTCTCCATCTGCCTGTCTGTCTCTCCGTCTGCCTTTCTGTCTCTCCGTCTGTCTCTCCATCTGCCTGTCTGTCTCCGTCTGTCTCTCCGTCTGCCTGTCTGTCTCGCCGTCTGTCTCTCTGTCTGCCTGTCTGTCTCTTCGTCTGCCTGTCTGTCTCTCTGTCTGCCTGTCTGTCTCCCTGTCTGTCTCTCCGCCGCCTACAAGAGTCCACAAACACCAAAGCAGTTCAACACTTCAACAGTTTCCATGGTTTCCAGTATTTGACTCATGTTGTCTAACTGCAGTTTTCACTTCTCCAATCAGGAAAACTACCAAACTTTACTGAATACTTTACTGAAAGTGACTGTTGGATTTGAATCCGCCAGCGGTACTTCATTAGGAGTACAGTACGAGTAACATTGATGTATTATAAAACAATCACAGGAACAAATGCATCTAATGAAAATATAATGATAAACAATATTACTAAATACGTCTGAGGAAATCAAAATCATGTTCACAGTAGCAGTGGACAGATGGTGGGTTGGTTAGCCTCTTCTAACTAAACTGTTCTGCTTATGAACTTCAGTAACAGCAGCGTTTGGCCTCCTGCTGGAGAAGTGTTGTATTGCAAGTTGATGTTGGTATCATCAGGATCCGTCCGATGTGAGGAGTGGGTTTGATCCGATACCCAGACACTATCAGTGTGCCTCTATAAAGTTTCTGTTGCCCGACGCTGTCTGTCCCCTCCCAGGTCACGAGGGTTACCGGGACGGTCAGCAGATGCATGATGGTTCGTCCCCGGCCAGCCGCGAGCGCTCCTCCTCTCTGCAGGGCATGGACATGGCGTCGCTGCCCCCCCCGCAAGCGGCCCTGGCAGGACGGACCCGGCACCGGAGACCCCCGAGACAGAGAGTCCCCCGGGGCTGACGGAGGTAAGACGGGTTACTGGTCGACGGATCGCCACGCTGCTGCGTCACATTCACACCTGGATAAATAAAGGTTAAACCAGATCACTGATATTGGAGGATCAACACCAACTCTTCTCTCTCTCTCCTCCATCCAGGTCGGCCTCCTCAGAGGGAGGAAGGAGGTTACGGTCCGTCTGGACGGGGAGGCCGGGGGGGCTGGGGTCCAGGCGGAGGTGGCGGTGGCGGACCCGCCACCCGGAGAGGAGGATCCAGAGGAGCACCCAGGGGAGGTCGAGGCCGGTAGTCCTGAAGAAAAACCCCAGGACCTCCAGTCCACCCAGTCCACAGGGTTCCTACACAGGCCTGGACAGGCTGGAGATGTGTGGAAAGGGAATTGGAAATTGCACAAAACATTCTGGAAAAGTAAAAAACATTGTTGTACAATCCCACTGTGTATAGGACGACACGTCTGCTGTGGTTTTAGATCCCATCTCACATCCTGATATCTGTTGCCGTCTGTAGAGGCATGGCAGCACCACTACTGAGTCACAACCACAACCTCCAGATGAAGGAAGTGAAGCCTGGAAAACGTAGGGGGGGGTTGAAACTGTGTAGGAACCCTGATCGTCCTCCTCCACTCCGACCCAAAGCAGATGAACCACAGGGACCAAAAACAGACGAAACCTCTCCAGTCTGTAAGGAGGGGTGGAGGAAGGGAGGGAGGGAGGGAGGGAGGGAGGGATGGATGGGTGGAGGGAGGGAGGGTGTTTCCTGGTGTGCATGGAGGCTTGGACGGTGGAGGAGAAGAGGTTTATACTGTACCTAGACTGTCTGGACATCAGATCAATTGTTTTCTTCACATTTGTATTGGATCACTTTGACAACGAGCACCGCCCACAGACCACTGATACTGCAACCCAAACCGGTCTTCATCGGGGTTCTGGTCTTGGAAAGTGACAAATGACCTGTGAGTTTTCTGAACCACCAGTGTGGACGAGCCCCAGGCAGGAGCCGCGACCAGCAGGTTCCTGAAGGCCGAGACCGACGTGGTTTTATTTACCGCTGACGACAGCAGATATTCTGTGCCAATATTCAAGATCTTTAATTATTTTTATGCCAAAAAAAATGACCAATAAATTCCAAGTTTTCAGTGTTTCCACCAGACATCTGTTCTGGTCGGGGTGGAAAAGCCTCTGAACCAGCATTCAGACCACGGGACACTAAAACTCTCCACTGAAACCCAAGATGATGATGATGATGATGATGATGATGATGATGATAAAACCCTCATGCATACTTGTGTGGAATCCAATTAAATTTCTGCACTAGAATCATTTCAATTTAAGGGCTTCCCATAGACGTCCAGTATGGTATTGATCGATTCGACGTGAACATGAATATCTGCTTTAAAAGGACAATATCGGTTTAACTCAGCCAGATGTACATTTAGCAGACGGTTGGTTCCCTGCTGGTGAAGTCGACAAACGTAACCAACCACACTACCAGCATTGATGGTGGTTTCCCTCCCTGACCTCTGGATGACCTCTGGAACATGGAAAAAGGCTCATGTCTACGTTTCCACACTCCCTCTTCTCCGAGACGAGGAAGGACGTGGAAACCAGCGTGGCGTCAGGTCTCGGCTCGTCTCAGTCATACAGAAGTGAATCCAGGGTCTCAGCTCTGAGGACGTTACCTAACCTGGACTGTGTGAAACCTTCCCCACTCACCTCACATTTTATTTTGAAAATGTCCAGAGTGGTGTGGGAGGCTCCCTCGTCCCAACGGTCCTCCTGTAAAAAGCACTGGCCGGTTTTGCGTCACGTCACTGATGGTAACTGAAACAGAACAGGGCTTTGAATGTGTCATTCCCCGAGTCCTCAGCTCCATTTATTTAAGTTACTTTTTAATGTAAAATAATGGAGAATCATCACGCTGTCTCATCAGGCACCTTTGTATCTCAAGGTGGCCTTCCTTTTGTTTCCAAGTGTACAGTTTGTCTTGAGATTGCTCTTGTTTTGTCCATTTTTGTATGAGACGATAATAGAGTTTGTGCAAAGTTTACCAGATCTGTTGTCTTTGTGTGTTTTTTTATGTGTGTTGTTGTTTTAGTACCTTGACTTCCTTTACTCACGAGTTGTGTTCGCCCTGCGTCCATAACCGATGTGGCTGTTGGTAATAAGTGTACACAACCCTCGTAGATCTTCAGCTAGATACTTTATATGGAGAGTAACACCTTCTCATGCTGCGGTCATGCCATGTGGGGAAAAGCAGAGGAACCCAGTCTCATCTCGTTACGACAACTTGGAAGCGTTTAACTGGATGAAATCGTTGGAAACGCCCACATCCAAGATGGCGGTCAGCAGGTTAATGTTTGTGATGTTGCGTTTCATCATTGTCAGATACATTACTATCAACCAGCATGTTCTCTCATCCTTAAAGACCTCGAAGAGCATAGAAACCATCTGTCAGGCTCCTATGGTGGTGACAGCCTTCCAGAGGTCGTCTGGGGTCAGAATGTGAACCCAAGCTACTTCTGTCAATATCTTGATGCTCCTTTCGAAATTTCTTGGTTTCCTCTGTGACGTTTTGTTACTGCTGCAATTTGGAAGGTGAAGTGGGATAGATGATAGATGGGGGTCGATAAATAAAGTACTAATTCACCTACTTGTAATTACGTAAAAACGTTAATTACGACATCGCGTGAATGCAGCATCTGAATTGTTGGGATCCTACATATCAACCAATCAGCACTTCATTTAAACGCCGACATCAGAGTTGATTCACGCTGCTGTCGCCCCCCACTGTACTGGAAGAAGACTAGGAAACAGGCCAGCCAGGTGACATTTAATGGAGTAACTTTGTCCTCGTGAGCTGGAAACGCCGACGGCATGTTGGACAGGGTTTGGATGTTTGCCGATGAGCAGGATCACACTGAGCTGACACGCTGCTGCTCGAGGGCTGAACAGGAAGTGAGTTGATACTCAAACTGAGGCCAGGGTGGTGGTCGCTCCAAAACTAAATATTAACAGTCCTACAGTTTCAAACGAAGGATTTGACTACGATCAAATAAACAAAAGAGAAGGTAAGGTAAAGGTAACGATCCCCAAGTACCTCTGCTGCAGTAAATACCGATTGATCTGACAGACCTGGAATGACACCAAGCTGTCAGGATTAAGCGGGTAAGGGTGTCTGTTGGACTGGTGACCTGCCCCAATGCATGCTGGGATCAGCTCCAGCCCCCGTGATCCTAATAAGAGAGCGGGTATGGAAAACGATGTACAAACCAGAGACTCGTACCGCTCTACGTCTGGACACCAACTAACAGATTCAGCTTCAATTCCCAGATCACCATGACAACCAGTAGTAAGGAGGTTAAGGGTCAGAGGTCAAATACTCATCTCACCCTAGAATGATGATGGGGAGAAACAACTCTCCACACACCCAATTTGTACCCACAATGCAACACTGTCTCCAACAATCCCACTGGCTTGTTAGTCAAACAACTCTTTCACCCAAGAACCTTTTATTTCTCAAAATTACAATTACAAAATAACAAGTTTCACATTTTGCAGATTGACAGTTGTGAGTTGTGAAGGTGATCCGGTTGTTTGGTCCCTCTGGTCTTGCTGTGGTGAGCTTTAGTCCGTGGATCCACATCAGAGAACAGTTTTGTTGTTGGACCTGATTGGTACAGAACTGAATAACAGTTAATACCTGTGGTCCTCAAACCCAGACCTCTGGATCCAGGGCCCTGCTGGTTCTAAACCAGGTCTGAACCAGTCCCTCGACAGCCAGAGTGAAACCTACCTGGTAGAACAGAAAACCAGCAGGACTCTGAATCCAGATTGTAGAGAGGTCCAGACTGTAGGATCACAGGTCAGGTGGGGAGAGCGACATCCCAGTATCATTCTCACTGTCCCAAATGAATTTGAACTAAATCATGGTGGTCATCATTAAACTATTCCTCATTTTTCTGGAAAACGCTTCAGAGGCCCCTGGAGGCCCCCTGGGGTCCCCCCCCCCTGGACCATTTGGGGAATCACTGCTTTAGGTCGTCCTGTCCATCCCAGCATGGGTGGCGAATATACCCACGGATCTGAGATCTGTCCAGTTCTGTCATAAAGTCTCCTCCTAGTGTCCTGGTCAGATTGGCATCGTTCTCCCAGTGACAGTTCTTCTGATTGCAGACGCGGCCATTCCCCCCATGAACCGGATCCCTGCGCTCCCCCCGGGCAGCAGAGAGACCACGTACCCGACGATGACAGCGATCTGGAGGATGGCTCCCAGGGCGGTGAGCACGGTGCTGTGGAGGCTCAGGGCCGCGTACAGAGTCCCTCCGAGGGCGCACAGGTACACCGCCGCGCCGGGCGTGGGAAACCCGATGAGCTTGCTGGGTCCCCGTAGTATCGCCGCGCCCATTATGGCGAAAAGTGACCCGAGAGACCAGAGCAGGGCGAACTTCCGGGCGTACAGCAGCAGCAGAGGCGCGTACAGGGCTGACAGTCCGAAACACAGCGCGGAAAACGCGATGCACACGCCAAAAGCGACCAGGCGTTGTTTGCGGCTCAGCCCCGGCAGGCAGGGGTCTGGCTCGGCGGACCACGGCCAGGAGAACCCGCTACTGGAGCTTTGGGCCGCTGGACTCCCCCGGCTGCCGGTGAACGAGCTCGACAACTTCCCGAACCAGCTCCCCGGTACCGACTCGGCCTCCTCCATGTTTATCGTGGTGCTGGAGCTGGACTGGGATATGGTCTTTGCGCCGCCTTTGGACTGGGCCAAATATTCCTGAAGTTGTCGGTTCAATTCCGCCATGATCGCGTGAAGTTAGCCCGCTGTGTTTTGTTGACAAAACAGTAGTGGCGTTGGACTCAGGAAGAAGGGCTGATGACGTCATATTGCGCGCCGCATTTTGATGACGTAAAATATCAACGCTCCATGGAATCGATCCGAGAGTTTTCTTAATCCTTTCACATAAAAAGGGAATAATTACAGAAGTTAGAAAGATGCTGTTCTATAAATATGTAATATTTCTAATATTTGGAATTTATCTGTATAAATGTATCTGTATTATTATTTACAATAATTTATATAAATGTTGACATTGACAATAAATAAATGAAGGAATTAAGATTTGTGAAAATGTTCTTGATAAAACAGATTCGGGCCAGTCCCTTAACCCTGTGAAGAACTAAACAGTATTTTATTATTTTAATTATTTTATAACCTACTAACCTTCCTGTATCCCAAACACACATAAATACATATACACAAATACCTACATACACACATATCCATCTATACCAAACTACATATACATAAAAAAGACAAATGAGGTCATACTGTCTTCAGAAAAATCTTTAATCCTTCAATAAAAAAATATCTCAGTCGACCAATGAGATAATTGATTTCCAATCAGAAGTACAGCTGGCTCCAGCAGCGGTAGCTCTATGAGTTCCTGGTTCCATGTGTCCTGTGTTTTAGTGCCTAGCAGACGGGAAGGGGAGACAGGAATAGTCTGACACACAGAGATCATTCCAACAGATCTCAAAACATGCATGTGATGTGATGACATCACTGTTCATTCAACTGCTCTGGGGTTCTGGTGATCAATTAAATAAGTGATAAGTAAATTCTAGGAGCATCTTTACAACAGATAAAAGACCGGTTATCCTCATCAGTCTAGAGTCTTCTCATATTTTTGAAGGGTGGGCTCTTAAACCAGCCTGATAAAACACATGACGGCTTCAATGAAGGAACACGAGTAAATCAAAGTTTAGAAGCAACTGTCACATGAATTTATGGTTCAAACTTTTAGACGTTTTAAAGGGTTAAAGGTCACGTGACGGGGTCTTCAGCTGCTGGGCCTATAATAATCCTGACGCCTCATTGGCTGGCCGACTGACCCAAAGAGCCTTTTATGGTGTGTGTGTGTGTGTGTGTGTGTGTGTGTGTGTTGGGTGTGTGTGTCTGTGGGGGGGTTACCAGCACTCGTTCACTTTGAGCAGTGATAAGAAGAAGGAACAATCAAGACCAAACTGAAGGAACCAGGGACCAGGTAACACACACACACACACACACACAATAATATACATGCAGTTTTCCGAACTAGAACCGAGACGCTGAATGTTTCAGCTCCTTCATGTCTGGTAGGTTGGAGATGTTTTCTGTGAACGCAGCCTTACTCTGTACATTTACTCTACTTAAAGGTGCTCCATGTATCATACCAGTGCTCCCTCGGTGTGATGACAGGCTGCTAGTGGAGTTTACTGGTGCCTCAGTGTTTTTAATAGCCTTTAATAAATTAAAGGTCATGTTTATGTTTTTGGATTAGCTGTAAGGGAACGAATGTATCCATGGTAACAGTAGTAACACCAACATGTGCCCCCCCACAGCCCCCATGTCGGTCTCCCAGATCACGCCCACCCTGTTCCTCGGCGGGGCCGACGCCCCCCTCAACCAGGTGCTGGTTTCCCGGAAGGGCATCACCCTCATCGTCAACGCCACCCTGAACCACGCCTGCCCCGTCTACCCGGGCGTGGAGTGTCTCCGGGTGCCCATCTCCGACCTGCCCAGCGCCCGCCTCGGCGACCACTTTGACCGGGTGGCTGAGCGTATCCATGGTAACCGGGCAGGAGGCACCCTGGTGCACTGCGCCGCCGGAATGAGCCGCTCGCCGGCGCTGGTGATGGCCTACCTGATGCGCTACCGGGGGGTGACGCTCCGCCAAGCCCACGGCTGGGTGCAGGAGAGCCGGCCCCACGTCAGGCTGAACGCCGGCTTCTGGGACCAGCTGCTGGAGTACGAGAGGCGGCTCTACGGGAAAAACACCGTCAAAGTGGCTAGGCCAGAAGAACCGCTACCGCTACCTCTGACTCCGAGGTTGATGAGGTCGACCCGGTTACCGTTACCGGCCAGGTCACCGCTGATGACCCGGTTACCGTTACCGGCCAGGTCACCGCTGATGACCCGTTTATCGTTACCAGCCAGGTCACCGCTGATGACCCGGTCACAGACGTTGACACAAGCTATGAGGTCGAAAGGAGGAACGAGACACACCAACCTCAATGTTTGATTCTGAAAAGTCATGGGATTCAAAAATTGTGTTTTCCAGGCCTGGAAACGGAAAAAGGGAACATGTAGTTTTATAACCATCATATAAATGTTGCTGATCTTCTCCTCCAACCAGTGAAGTGTTGAATGTTCCAGCTTGGCTGCTTGTTGATCCACTTCAGATCAGAAATGTCCTGATAGTTTCGGTCCTAAGAGATAGTTGGAGCAGAAACAAGACCTGGACATTCACACCACATGATCAACGGAGACTCTGATCAATATAATATTGATCATGGAAATGCTAGTGGGTCCAAACGTCCACTGCTGTTTGTTTTCATCATTTATCAAAAAATAAAACTATTGTTTTACTCAGTTGGTTCTTCTACATTATTTAGAACTGATACAGATCAACATGCTGCTGCTGGTGTCTCTACTGCTGGTGTCTCTACTTCCATTGAAACATATTTCTAATTATTAATCAAATTATTTTTTTAAATCTTGGTTGAGAAATATAATTTGACGAAAAAACTGTATTTGTTTTTGATAAATGGTGAAACAAAAGAGTTCCACTGTATGTCATGGAAATAATTGTAAAGGTGTAGGAACTGAACTGTGATCAGCTGGACACCTAACACCTGGATCACACTTAATCCAGAATGTATTTATTTTGCTGAAAACCTTCAGAAGCATCCCGACACGACCGTGATTAGTTTACGAATGGAAACGTATCGAAAGCACACAGCTCGGAAACAGCAGCGAGCTAACGAGCTAACGAGCTAGCGCCTCGGCGAGCGTTACAGGAAGCTAAGGGTACTAACAGTTTCCTCACGCTGCCACTCGGGGCGCCAACATTACGAGTGCAGCATAAAGGCTGAGACCTGAAACTCCATGTATTCTTAACAAGGACGTTTATCTAGTCTGGGACAAAACATGTTGAGTCTTCATCACATGAGAGATCGTGTCAGTGTCTGTTGTTGTGGTTGAAAGGCTTCACCAAAGTCTGTAGCTCATCTTCTGCTTGTTACGACGAGATCCTCATATATACCTCTTATAGGATGTTTGTGATGAAGAAGACGAAGAAGAGTGAATGAATGATGATGATGATGATGATGATGATGCCTGAGGAAGGATCTGGGAAGCAGGTCGCCTCAGTGGATGATGGGATAGATTAAGGAGATGTGAGATTTCAGGTTCACGTCCTCTTGTTGATGCTGCTGTTCTTTATCCATGAAGGACCAGTCCTCTCTACTAGAATAGAATAGAATAGAATAGAATAGAATAGACACCAGGCCAGTGCCAATTATATTGTGTGTCCTACCAAACTGAACTATTGAACTGGATGTAAAAGACTGACTGGACTGTAGATGTGATGTGATGTGTGTATAGCGTTGTAGTGATGGAAAATGATCATTTAGTACCGTGTTTCACCAGTAGGAGGAGACAAACACAATGTTGTTTTTATGGGTTCACTGGTCAAACTGGAAAGAATAAAGGTCCAAACTGGTTTCTGTTTGTTTCAGATTGAATAATAATAATAATACTGATAATAATAATAATAATAATACTGTTGATAATAATAATAATAATACTGATAATAATAATAATAATAATAGTAATAATAATACTGATAATAATAATAATAATAATAATAATAATAATAATAATAATAATAATATAGCACTTTGTTAAAACAGACCTTACAAAGTGGTCTGCCCAAAAAAATTATAAAACACCCAGAGAGAGAGAGAGAGATAATAGAAGGCATATTTATGCCTAATAGAAGGCATAAATAAACAATTAGTTAAAATAATAAGATTGACCCTGTTATCTTCACATTATGGGACTATACATAACTTCCACCTCTTATGTATTTTATCTAATCTTATTTAGCGACTTCCCCACAGGATCATTTTTAATTTAAAATTACAAGTAGGAGATTGTCCCTCATGAATGATGCAGCACCACTTGAGCCAATCAGCAACAAGATGCATCCTCCCTCCAATGACCTGGATGTGACCTTTAATTACAGGTCAATCTGTATTTCTTTGTTTGTTTTGAATAAACAGAAGAACTGAGTAGTTAGCCACCGGGAGATTCAGTCAGATGACAGTTCATTAAATATGATCAGCAGTCGAGTCCAGTTCTATTCAGTTTCCCTATCTAACGTTTCCTCTCTGTTGGGAGCGACGAGTCGATGTAATTTAAAAACATTTTTTATCTGTTGTTGTCAAAAGTGACTCTTCGGTCTGGATGGCTCCGCCGACCGACCGCTGGCTCCGCCCACTGATGGTGTTATTCCCTCATGCTGCATTTGAATCCTTTCACGCCAGGTTTGGGACATCTTGCTTTTATGAACTCTTTGGTCAGATGTCATCGGTCAGTATTGTGGGTCACAAATAACCAATGGACACGTTTTGTGCTGTAAACACGATCCGAGTCCTGCTTGAAGCTGAAAAAGCTTTCGCTTTACTACATCAGGAGAATAATAATAATATTAATAATAATATTAATAATAATAATGATCATAATAATGATAATAATAATGATAATAATGATAATAATAATAACGATAATAATGATAATAATATTGATAATAATGATAATGACAATAATAATAATAATGATGCTCGTAATTATAATAATAATAATGATAATAATAATGATAATAATTATGATCATAATATTTATGATAATAACAATAATGATAATAATAATGATAATAATAATAATAATAATAATAATCTTTATTTGTGTAGCACTTTCCAAAACACATCTGCTGACTGACAGCTGTCATGTAATTAATACT